>CACVBS010000097.1:41493-117747 GCA_902728275.1 Cyclocybe aegerita
TCTGGATACCAGTCAGCGGGCTCGCCTGGAGAAGGAAATGTGAATGAGCGACGCGGAAGGACTCACTTCTTCGCCCAAGCGCTGGTTACATATCCCCTTCCAATCCAATCACCACCGACTCCCGAGGGAGGGTCGTGTATACAGTTGCACCACCCTTGCCGGTCGCTACCACCATCACCTTCCATGCATAGATCTGAGTTAGGACTGCACTTCGTCGACGTCTTTCCCCAGGCCGAGTCAACTTTCGACGACTCACAAGCGCATGAGAAACTATGAGAAAGGAAGGCGGATACGCGTAAAATTTAAATAGGTGAGAGAGTTTCCTTCGAGTCCTCGACGACTCGCACCCGAAAATGACGGGTTGCAATCGAGGAGTGGGGCACATGGACGAGGAGAGCAAGGTGAGAAGCTTAAGGTCATCCTCCGCGTCGTCGTATTCTCCCAATTCCGCCGGCCCGAGAGTAAGACGCCGGTCACGTGCCTACACAGAATTTTCGACGCTTCGTCCGGCATTCAACTTGGGTTCTTGAATCCTTGCTACCTTCTGATCCAGCTCTCTTCACGACTACATAACTCAGCCCCTCTCGAATACCCCCGACCGACACCGGACGTATGGTACGGCTTCGCAGGGAGAAAGGTGGCCCGACCAAGCCTGCGCCTACCCTCCAGCCGAGTGCTCACTGCTACCTCGAAGAAAGAGTTGAAGGATAAGGGGAAGAGGAAGGACAAGGGCCAGGGTTCGTTATCGTTATCGTTATCGAAAGATGCGATTTTAGCATTGGGAGGCGAGCAGGCGGATATGGATCTGTGGATGAGAGTGCGGTGTCTGGGCAGGAGAAGCATGATGTACGTTTTCTTGCTTTTCTTTTTTTTGGGTCTACGGTTTCGAAAGTGGTGACGGGGATTTCGATTTCGCAGCCTACGCTCAGGAAGGAGGTGTCGAAGTTCTTGAAGGCGCTTAACCGAAAGGACGGCCAGACGAAGCCCCAGCCGAAGCAAACGAAGGACAGAAGGAAAGGCAAGGAGAAGGAGAAGAAAAGGGAGAGGGAGAGGGAGAAGGCCCTCCTTGAAAAACCCTCCACAAAAAAGTCGACGTCGACTTCAGAACCGGACAAATCGTCAAAACGTTCGAAGAAAACCGAAAAAAAGAAATCGAAGATGGAGTCGAAGTCGTTATCGTCCGCTGCGAACGCCGCCTCCGTCCCTGTATCCAACGACCCGCCCCCGTCCGCGCCCTCAGGTGCACCTTCCAGCCGGGCAGCCGACCGACCCCAGGCGAAGCTCCCAACCAAAGTCCCGATCAACCCCAAATCGCACGTCGTCTTCGCCCCGACTTCGCAGTGGTACACTGCCCTGCCCTCCCTCCCTCCGCAGAACGCCTCGTCTCCCAAAAATCCTTCCCCTCCCACACCCACCCCCGCCCAACTCGCCTCCCTCTCCTCAAAGGCCGTTTCCCTCCATGCAGCCGACACGCACACCTTCCTCGCCGCCTCCGCCACCTCCTCCGAGGCGTCCTTCGTGGCGAAGATCCTCCAATCCGGAACGTTGTCGGATAGACTGAGTGCGCTGACGCTGCTCGTGCAGAGCAGCCCGGTGCATAATACGAAGGCTTTGGAAGGGTTAAGGGGGTTGGGGGAGAGGGGAAGGGGCAAGGGCAAGGGCGGGAGGGAGGAGAGCTTGAAGTTTGAAGGCGCTGCGGTGTGTTGTGCATTGGTGGGTTGGGGGCGGGGTGCCGGGGCAGAAGCTGAGGTAGGTGGGTTTGTCCCAAACGAAAAAAAATTGGAAGGGTGTTGCTGAGGATTGGATTGGACAGGTACTTTCGAGATCAGCCGCTGTTGCATCCTGGAGTGACGGACGGGTATTTTGTGGTGTGGTACTTTGAAGACTGGTTCAAGAAGTACTTCTTCTCCGTCCTCCAGATCCTCGATGTCCGTATTTCCTCCCTCGTCTGGAAGCAATCTAATCGTTCACAATCTCCAGACCCTATCCCTCGACCCCCTGCCCTACGTCCGCACCCAGTCCCTCGCGCTCATATCCACCCTCCTGCGCGACGCGCCGGAGCAGGAACACAACCTCCTACGCGACTCGCCGGAGCAGGAACACAACCGTGACCTCCTCCAGCTGCTCATCAACAAGCTCGGTGACACCGACAAGGCGCGTCGTGGCATATCCTGCAGTTGTTGCAGAGACATCCGGTGTGTGGTTAGGTATGACGTGGTCTCTATCACCTATGCCTGACCAAGGAGGATAAGGGCGCAAAACGATAACTCGGGGTTCTAGCGTTGATTATGTGAGTATTCGTATAACAGAGAGGTAGAATTACAGACGTACTAACCTAACGAAGGGTGCATATTGCCTTGAACCAGACACAATCAATCGGGTCGACCACAGCTCGCCTGGAGAGGTGCCGCTGCGGCTCCGACTCCGGCTGGATGGCGTGTGTGTTCTGATATATATAGCGTGTCAAGAACGGGGTAAGGAGATGCTGGATGCACGCAGACCTGGCAGCGGGGTGCGTCGCAGGACATTGAGTTACCACATATGAGGAGCGATGGATTGTCGACCGTGACGATTCAGAGGGCAGCCGGTAGAAGTCGGTGGTGCTAGGTACACATACAGTCCAAGCGCAGGTCCTCACACAGTTGCAGGAGGTCTTGGAGACTGCGGGTCGAGAGACGCACACTGTCCGATTTTGAGGGCGGGCACGCAAACAGTATTAATGACTGGAATGAAAGTTGGCAACATAATGAGGAACGGAAACCGTTTCCATGCGTACCTGTATCTCCTATTCACGTACGAGCGCCCTTAATTCCATCATGGAGGACCCCACCATCACCTAGACGTCGTCACCGTCCAGGGGTCCACGCGCTCACCACGAAAACCCAACACTCGACAGGATGAGGGCACGGATCACACGTTTGGTCGTCCCTATTGATAGAGTAGATTGCATAGAGAGGGAACGTAAGAGGAGAAGAGTTGTTGGGTGAATGTAGTAGCGGTAGATGGGGTGGGGCGTCGGGAATGCAGGCGGGACAGAAATGAATGGCTGTAACGAAATTAGATCGATTTGTATATGCAGAAAGTACACTATATGCACTTAATACATATCCAAATACTCCAGCTATTGAAGCCAAGTCTTGATCAAATCGTGTACTGTGGTGGCTGCCTCAGATGCGAGAGGCGGGGTCACCGACAATAGCTGCAAATGGAAAATCAACGTGGTCAGAAGGAAGGAAACTAACGCCAAAGACCAAATACTTACCACAAGAATCAACGGCTGCAAGAAAGGTGACAGTGGGTGCGAGCATGAGTGAGAGGGTGATGAAGGTTCGGGTCAAGGACCAGGACATGCAATGCGTGGACCCAAATATTTCCAGATCGGCGATAAGGAACTGGCTTCACCTTCTTAGTCTCTGCGTCGATCTTTCCCGCCGTTCAACTACTGCCAACGTCTTTGGTCACTAATGGCTCTTCAGATTTCTGAAAGAGACTTAGCTGCATACGAACATCATCCTGCTCTCTGCCTATCTGCATATCTGGATTCTGGGAAATGCACTTGAACCTCGACACTAGCCGGACATCTCAGAGATCTCGGTCTGTATGGGTAATCCTGACATAGTCAAATTGACTTGACCTTTTCTAATCTCCTGGTACTGTATGCAGCCTTCTACTCTGTCGATGAGCGATTCTGACGCAAGACGACATGTTTCTCCATCTTCGTCGACATCCTCTCCCATGTTCCTGTGTCGCTTACCTTTCAGTCATTTCCAGCTTGAGAGATAACATCGCCTTGTGCACTCAGACTTGTTCTTGAAAATGAAAGCCGAACCTGCATCCTGCTCCGCATGAACCTGGCAACCCACTCATCCAGAACGTAGGCGCGTGTGGAAGCAGATACAAGATCTGAGAAATAGTGGTTATAGCTATGTATGTATGCATCTCTTTCCCCCAGAAAATGTCTTTAATGTCGTTCTAGGAGATATCGACAGGGGTCCTCCGTCTCACACTCAACACCATGCTTCATGGCCTCGCATACCCGACCACACACCGATTTCCACAACTCATCCTCTGGAATCGTCACGGCCTATGCAGGCTCTCCTTTGCTCTGATCTCTGTCAACTCCTTAATGCAAGCACGGCACTCCTCAAGAGTTGTCATGCTTCCTCTTAGAGCACCACATACGCCAATTCCCAAAAATCAATCGAGTTTAAACTGTGCTGAGATCTTTGAGTGACGATTTTCTCGCTCGAACAATAGCAGAAGACGTTGGCTTCCGACCTCCATAGATCGGTACGTTTCTTCCAATATATCAAGAGAATTCGCTTTCTGAAACCCTGCTTGTTGGCTCATTTGTGTGGCTCTCGATGTGTTAGGACAATCGCCGCCATATTCGGGTGATCAACCAGGAGACTTTATGGACGAAGGTAAGCAAGGCATGGTTATTGAGTGCTCTCATTACTCTTATCTTATTGTGATCTCCTCGACGCTCGCTCGTTCCTGCCTTCACATCTGTTATGCTCTCACCTACATAGTGTCAACGATTTTCCGAGTATCAAGCATATGTATCCTCCAATTTTCATTTTTCAAAATTCGCTAATATCCTTCTGCTTTTTCATGTCCGAAACAGGGCCCAACCTCACTGGATAACCTTGAACGTAGATAAAATACACCCCGCAAACAATCAGAATTTCAAAACCGGGGGGTAATGTTTCTTCTTCGATCTTCAAGACAAGTATTGACTTTATTTCATCAATCATTCCGACCTTTCCATCGTCGATCTCGTAGCCACAACCGCGCTTGATGTGACTTTTATGTATATCATCTAAGACGTCAATATGTTGTTAATTCTCCCTTCTTCACACATGGTGAATATAAGATTGGCAAGTTGCTCTGCCGTGAAGAACGATTCCAGAGAAGTTCAAGATCAACAAAGAATTCACAAGCAAAAAATATTCTAAGTACCGAAATGCAATTTTAGGAAAGATCATTGGGAGAACGTGCCACTCATAATGTGAATACTCGCCGACACCGAGGCTCATTGTGCGTCTGCGTCATCTCCTGCAGTCGTGTCTCCTTTTCCGGCTGTTACGCCCTTATCGCTTCTGTCATCTCTATCGCCAACATCACCGTGAAGCCAAGCCGAAATCGACCCAGATGAGTCTATTGCGGACCACGCGAGTCGCATCGCGCTTCAGAATCAGCACTAAGTCTCTTATTTGCTTCCAATGATTGCTTCTTTGCTTTATCTTTGCGTCAGCAGCCTGGTCATCCAAACTTGACTCTTTATCACGTCCTTCAGCCATGTAAATATCACCAAAGATTTACGAAACACTGAACCAAACTGCAGGACGAACTGACGATGTGATAGAACTGACGATGTGATTACATAATCAACAGCTCCTTATCGCAATCAATACCGAGTTATCTAACTCCTCTCCGCAACACCCATGGCGAGCCCCGCTACCCACATGTTCGAAGCTGTTTACGCAGACCCGACTTTTTGAAAGAAGGGGGCAGTCTCCACCAAGAGAGCAAACGGGAAGGATGTGACCGTGGGAGAAGCAGTCGCGATGATGGGACTGAGTATCCAAAAGGACATCAACAAAAAATTCGAACTTTCTGGCGACGACTGTGTTGATTGCATGACTTGGCGTTGCCAGTATTCCCCGCCAGGTGAGCTCGATTTCCATTTTGGTGAACGTCGTCCCGAATACTCACGAGCTTGCTAGTTGACGAGCATACCAACGTCGCCATGGTCGAAGAATTGCTAATCTTGTATAGAGATGATGCACCTTCGAAAGTTGGTGCGAAAGCTACCTCGATAATGCAAACAAGTGGGTTCTCCTTATTGCTTGTTTGAGACCAGAGAAGATTGACCCGTCAAAGATGCAGACCTGAAGGAAAAGGTCGCTCAATATACATTGAACTTTGGAGCTTTACAAGCCCGCTTGGATGAGGAGAAGAAGCAGCGCGATGAAGAGAGGAAGCAGCGCGAAAAGGATATGAAGGGTCTCAAAGCCGAGGTGGCGGTTCTCCAGACGAAAGTTTCCGAGGCAGCGACAGACAGGAAGGAGCTCGCGGCAAGGTCGGCTAAGCTGGAAGCGGCGGTCGTGAGAGATAGGGATGAGTACGATGCGAAGCTGATAGACAAGGAGGTCAAGATCGAGAAACTTGAGGGGGCGGTTGCCAGCCTCGAGGCAGAACAAGCTCGTTCTCAACAAGAACGCGCTCACGATGTTGACGCAATTCGATTGGTATGTTGGATTACTCCTCAGTGTTCCATTGACTCGCCATAACCTCCTTTTCACCTCGTAGCTGACTATTGCTCTTTCACCTCTTTATCTACGAGTCCTCCTGGACAATGCCAGGGACCGAACCCTCCCTCTCATTCAAGAGCCGTCCTGGGCTGAAGCGGTCGAAGGCCGCACCCCGGAGCAGCTTCGTCAGTATGTTTCCACTAGGTTTAGGTCTTCGGGCATTGCTATCCCCCAGGACTGTGTACACCTGCTCTGCGGGTGGAATCGTGTCAGGGATCGGGGCAATATTGCTGCTCACTCTGCCACCGAGGAAGAGATTCAGGACGCCATCCTACGAGAACCAGAGGCCGACCAACCAAAGCTCGAATGGCTGTTCACATTTTCATTTGGCCATCCGCCTTCCAGAGAGTTGTAGATTACATATTTCAATCCAGTCTTGTTAGCACCCAATTTTCTTGCTCGGATCACAGGTGATGGTCAAATTAGCCCCCGTATAAATAGTCTAGACATTGCTCGGCGCCTTGAAAAACATGTTAATGGATGCAGTGGTATAAAATGGAGACTAAATACTGTTTAAGTGAAGGATATGGCGGAACTATGTCTTGCAATGCCTTTGACCGGAAAGCTCCCCACGAAAGTCCCAATCGCGATCAACCCCAAATCACACTTCAAGCTTCATCTTTGCCCCAACCTTGCAATGGTACGCCGCTCTCCCCTTTCTCCCTCCCCAGAACACCGCCCTAGCATCTGCAACGCCCAACCCCCGCCCAACCTGCCGCCCTCTGCTCAAAGGCCGCATCCCTCCATGCAGCTGACACTGACACCTTCCTCACCGCCGCCGCCAGTGGCCCGCCACCACCACCACCTCCGCCGCCTCCTCCGCCGCCGCCTCCGAGGCGTCCTTCATGGCCAAGATCATCCAGTCCGGAACGTTGTCGAGTAGACTGAGTGCGCTGACGCTGCTCGTGCAGAGTAGCCTGGTGCATAATACGAAGGCGCTGGAAGGGTTAAGGGGGCTGGGGGAGAAGGGAGGGAGGGAGGGAGGAGAGCTTGAAGCTTGAAGCTTGAAGGCGCTGAGGTGTGTTGTTGATTGGTGGGTTGGGGGTGGGGTACCGGGGCGGAAGTTGAGGTAGGTGGTTTTGTCAAAAAAAAAATTGGAAGGGTGTTGCTGAGGATTGGATTGGATAGGTATTTTCGAGATAAGCCGCTGTTGCATCCTGGGGTGACAGACGGGTATTTGGTGGTGTGGTACTTTGAAGACTGGCTCAAGAAGTATTTTTTCTCCATCCTCCAGATCCTCGAGGTGTGCCTCCTCCTCTTCCCTTCCAAAAAGACCCGGCCAACTTACCACCCTCACCCCCTTTTCCTAGACCCTATCCCTCGACCACCTGCCCTACGTCCGCACCCAGTCCCTCACGCTCATATCCACCCTCCTGCGTGACTCGCCGGAGCAGGAACACAACCGTAACCTCCTCCGGCTGCTCGTCAACAAGCTGGACGACACCGACAAGGCGCTCTGCGCTCTGTGCGCGCGTCGCGGCATATCCTGCAGCTGTTGCAGAGACATCCGGAGATGAAGGGTGTGGTGGTAAGGGAGGTGGTGGGGATGGTTATGCGGCCTGGTGCCTCTGGTGCTGCTGCGTCGACTTCTGCTAGCACCGCCGATGCGACCGCCGACGGGGAAGGGAAAACATATCAGGTTCTCCTCTTCCACACCGGCGGCGAAGCCCAAACCCAGTGTAACCCACACCCAAACCCAAACCCAAGGAGAAGGAAAGAAAACCAGGCAACCCCATGCACGGTACTACGCCGCCGTGACGTTCAACCAGATCGTCCTCTCGCCCGCCGATCGCGAGGTCGCGCTCCGGTTGTTGGACGTGTATTTCGGGATGTTCAAGGAGGTGTTGGGCGAGGGGTCCGAGTCTGACTCTCCCGCTGCCGCTGACGGCGGTGCTGATGGGGAAGTGGATAAGGAGGTGAATACAGATAAGAAAAGCCGGGTGCTAGAGCGCTAGATGCTGGCAAGGGCAAGAAGAAAGGGGAGACTGAGGGAGGGGAGAAAGCAGGGGAGAAGAAAGGGGCTGCAGGCTTCACAGAGGTCGAAGACGCGAACTCGCGCCCGCGCCTCGTCTCTGCGATCCTGACCGGTGTGAACCGCGCGCTGCCGTTCGCGAAGGTGGAGGCTGGGGATGTTGGGTGTGTTTCTCTTTCTCTTTTTTTCGCTTTTCCTCTTCTTCCTTGTCGTCCTTGTCGGCGATGTTTTTTTGTGAAGAAGTAGTGATTGGGGTGATGAACAGAATAACAGGATCAACAAGCACATCGACACGCTCTTCCTCATCACGCACAAATCGATGGTCAACGTCTCGCTGCAGGCGCTCATGCTCATCCAGCAAATCACCGCTTCCATGCTCTCTTCCTCCTCCTCCTCCTCCTCCTCCTCCCAGTCTTCCTCTACCACCACCACCACCACCACCCCATCATCATCAAAAACCACCACAAAATCCATCATTGACAGGTATTACCGCACCCTCTACGCCTCACTACACAACACGCGCCTTGCCACTTCCTCAAAGCAGGCGATGTACCTCAACCTCTTCTTCAACAGCGTCAAAGCTGACGTAGGGTCCACGGGGGGTAAGGAAGATAACGAAAGAGTGAAGGCGCTCGTGAGAAGGATCGTGCAGGTGTTGGTTAGTGGGGGTGGGGGCGCGACGGAATTTGTGGCTGGGGGGTTGTATTTACTCAGAGGGGTGTGTTTTCTTTCTTTGCGTGAGGTGAAAGCGGATGGTAATGAGGTTCTTGGACAGCTGTTCAGCTCGATACCGGCGTTGAGGCAGATGGTTACGCGACCGCCGAAGGAGGCGAAGGATGGAGAGGAGGAGGAGTACGACCCGAGGAAGCGAGAACCGCAGTTCGCACATGCTGGTTCGTCGTCTTTGTGGGAGCTCGTACGTCTACCTTTCCTTCTCCCACCCATCCTACCAAAATAAACTAACCAAAAAACCCCACACACAGACATCCCTCCTGAACGTTCTACTCTCAGCTCTGGTTGCGCAGTCTTTCCCTGACATGCCGGGCACTGGTACCCGTTTGCCATGAACCACTACCACCCCGCCATCTCCCTGCACGCGCGCCAGCTCCTCTCCTAGCAGCCCCTCACTGCCTCCGCTGACCTCTCGCAGAACACCCTCTCGCACTTCCTCGACCGGTTCGTGTACAAGAACCCCAAAAAGCTTAAAAACACCAAGAACGCCACGGGTGAAGATGCGCATACAACTGTGATACTAGGCGCCAAAGGAGCGAGCGTGATGCAGCCTGCGGCGAGTGCGCTGGAGGGGGTGAAGCTGGTGAAGGGCGAGATGCCGGGTGGCGGTGGGCTTGGGGTGAACGAGAAGGCGTTTGTGAGGAGGAAGAGGGGCGAGGTGCCGGTTGATCAGGTGGGTGTTTTGTGTTTGTTTATTTTTTGCGAAGGAAAGGGGATTTGGGTTGATAGTTTGGGTTGGGATTAGTTGTTCTTCCATGATTATTCCACGAGGAAGCAGGAGAGGGAGAGGGCGATGACGAAGAAGAGGAAAGATGGTGCCGAGGACGAGGATGAGGAGGAAGATGAAAAGGAACAGGAGGAGGAACAGGAGAAAGGAGAAGGGGATGACAATGAAGAAGAGGAAGTAGATGAAGGAGAGAAGTTGGCAGGCAGGGATTAGGACGAAGAGGCGGATAGCGATCTCGAAGAGGAGGAGATTTGGAAGGTACGTTGCGGACTTTCTCGAACATGAGTCACTATATTCATATTTTCAACCAGGCCATGAAAGCGTCCATGCCCACGGCAGGTGACGATGACCTCATGGACGACAGCGGCAGCGAGGACGATGACGATGATGAAGACGAAGTACCGGAGTTTGGAGATGACAGCGGCCTTGCTGTCGAAGACGATGACGACGATCAGGCAGAGGATGAAGATGCTGAAGAAAAAGAGGACAGCGAGGACGACGACATCATGTCTCTCATCGAAGGTTCTGATAACGAGGACCTCATCTCGTTAGACGGAGACGTACCCGAAGCCGAAGGTCTCATCGAATACGACAGGCCCGACGACTCTGACGACGGCGATGACCCCGGTGTGCTCGTACCCGATGTTGACGTTGACCCGGAGGAGTGGCACGGTATCGGCACCTCAAAGAACGACAAGAAGCGGAAACACAAGCAGGCGATGGCCGGTGGGAAGGGCAGCAAGCGCAAGAAGTTGCGCTCGCTGCCTACGTTTGCGAACTATGAGGACTACGCGAAGTTGATCGAGGAGGGGCCGGAGGATGATATCTGAATTTGATGCAGTCAGTGCAGCCTGCAATTGAGCCCCGTTATCGAAGATTCAGATCTCAGACCTGGATGATTGTGCTTGTTCCGACCATCTATCTTGTCGAGGTCCTCTGAATGATAGAACCTGAAGACTCGAAAACAAGCTGCACAGGATGCTGGGTGCTACATATGTTCATGCGCCTCTCTCCAGTGTTTCCTCATTTGCCAGATCTATTCAGCTCTACGCTTTTACTCGTCTTTACTGGTCGTACATTTACTAGTAGCATTTCTTGGAAATTTGAGTTTATCAAAGAGTGCTGCCTGCTATAAGAACAGGCGAGTATAGTACACTTTCTAACCCTGGGCGTCAGACCCACCTCTTGGTGGTTGTTGTAACAGCGATTTGAGCCGGCGGGCGATAGACAGGGTGATATGTTCAACCTCGTCAGCATCCCGGTCGAGGCCGGCTTTGCGGATGTGTAGTAGGACGCGCCTTGTCAGTAGCGAGTGGAAAACGCGCGACATTCCAGTGGGATTTATCAACATCTATTGTCAACGAATAAGAGAGGGAGCGTACGAGGTTAGCATGAACCTATACGACGTGTCAACCTGCACAAGGGGTCAGAAATATTGAACTGGAAGGTTGAGAAGGCGACTTACTGCTCCTAGATGCAATAGGACGATATTGACCGCGGAGAAACCTGCAACACATTGAACGGGTGCTCCATATAGTCCCGTGTCTGGACTTACCAAAGAGATAGAAGTAGTAGATGATCCCTATAAGAACGATTCAAGTCAAACACAAGGAGCGAAGGCTTCTCGTCGGAAACGTACCTTCGCCGTATACGACTCTGTAAAGAGCCGAATTTCCTCGGTAGCGATCTATGCGATGTTTGTCAGGTGCTTATTTGGGAAGAGCTGCAGTGTTACAGGCCTTTATAGCCGAGATGACCATGAGAGTCAATATTACTGCAAAGATTTGGCAAGACAGAAGACGAATGAAAACAAAAGACCACGCACGAGCGTCCCATACGAGCAAGAGGATCCAAGCGACGGCGACAATTGGATAACCTCTAACTAGTACACAACCACTCAACGGCGGCGGCAGTTGCTGGACTACAGGAAGAATTGTAAACAATGGCAAGCGGAACAAAGCGCAGGCGTACTGACATTCCGTTGTGGGGATGAATAGTCCAAGAATTATTGGAGGAGGAATGCAGCAACCCAAGAAGAGGATCGGGAGAAGGATGGTAAGCACCCGATGCCGGTCCCAGACGGCCCATGCTCGGAATGTCAAAATTACTGAGAACAGTGAGAAGGATTCAATCAAAGTCCTAGTAAGGACAGAGATGGAAGAATATAGAGGTAGAGAGACGCACGCTCCGATGAAGCCAATCCAAAACACATGAGAAACCTCCCAACAGCGTTCAATACGAGGCAAGTATGAGCGCTTGTATTTGGCGCGAAGTTGACTATGCAGAGAGCACAAATAAGACCTTGATCCCAAGCGAGACGGATTCAAGACTTGCCTTGGACCGCTATCCAGAGGGTGTCAATGAAAGGAAGGTATTGTTGGATGAAGTATATGACCTTCATCCCCGTCCATGGGCTCGGCCAGACATATATGACTTCCATCCCAATTGTAAGGAGGTAGTCCCAGAGAAACACCACAGCAGATGCCACTATAGATACGGTTCAAACGCGTCTGTCAGGATACGAGGGCGTGCTGTAGGACACCTGAAGAACCCACGATCAACCATCTGCGCACGCAAGGTAAGTAGACACGCAAAGAAAGCAAAGCACGAAAGACCCCACCTTCGCCCGAATTGATATCTGCATGAGAGCCACGTCAACACTATCCATGGTCGCCCTCACTGTTCGCAGTCGCAGCCAAAAGGAAAGAGAAGCGGAGGGGACGACGGGGGCGGGAAAAGGACTCCCCATGGCGGTGATATAGCCTTACGCAGATGATCACCAACGGGCACATGAAAGAACACGGAAAGCCCACCCTGCACGACGCTTCTGGGCGACAAACTCTCCTGAAGCCCGGTTTACAGTAACACCAGAGACTTAGGGGGTGCAAGTCAGTAAATGATGGTGGTTGTCGCCTCTCCGACCAGACATACCACCACAAAAGAGGTACGAGCTGGGCTCCGCTGCACTGCTGTACGTGTAGAAATGTTTGTTGCCGTCTGCCAATAATTTCACTGTTTCAACTATGTTGTTCAGGCTCTGTTGAATTTCGTGATTAAATAAATCCGGTGGTACCTGGAGGGTTTTGGTGTTATGTGTCATCCCGGCGTCCGAGTCGAACTCCTACGTGCGCAGATTCGGGGGTCATAAATGCCTGGGTTGAGCCCAGGACTTCAATTCACTGTGACCATCCAAGGCGAATCGTTTCTTGGACACTAACACACAACAGGAGACTCACGAGAGTCTTCACTTCTCCAAAGTTCAGACGCCAGCATGAGGCGCCCACGTGCAACGGTGCTCAGGAGGATTTCAACGGCGACGCCGTCTCTCCCTGCTTCTTCAGAGTCTTCGGATTTGCTCCGTCGGGTCCTCCTTGAAGTGTCAGGATCCATAATATGGTCAAGGTACTGGTATTTGTCAAGCCAGAAGTGTGGGGCGAGAGTGAGAAGCATCTACATGGAGAACTTGATGAAAACTCGCGTGACGGAGGAACACTGGAGGAAGCAGAAATTCTCCAAGGCAACAAAGGAAAGAATTTCGAAGGAGACACCAGAGTAAGGTAGAACCGAGGGACATGAGAAAAGGTTTGATTTTTTCCTCTGTTTTGTCGTTAGAGACGGAGTCACAGAGAGAAACTAAAGCACGAATCGAAGGAGGTGGAAACAGAAGAACGTATTTGATCTTGCATTTCCCACGCTGGGTTTCGGCAATCTCTTATCGACTCCGAGGACCGACCGACCATACAACAAGCTGGTGAAGACCCTTATCCTTTCTTGTTCATAGAGCCTATTAAATATGACACACCGTAGCACAGATTATTATTCAACGGAGATATAAGTCAGAGAGAAGACAGCGCCCAAGGGGGTAAATCAAAGGAATGATGCCGGGCGCTTAATATCAATTGAAGGGCTGCTGATGATGGGCAAGGTATATCACTTCGTTTGGAAATACGATATGTGTAAATCGTTCAACTTCTCACTTCATTGGTATCAAGTCCACGTCTTCGTAGTTTTAGTGATAGTGATTTGAGGTGCTTGTCAGTAAACTGGATGGTCTCCGCTAATGATTTCTTGATGTGGTTCGTGTTCAAGACCGGCCTTCCGGATGTGTAGTAGGGCACGGCTTGTAAGAAGCGAGTGGAAGCAGCGAGACATCCTGCTGAGATCAGAAAACGAGACATCGAGGAGGAACAAGCATGGCGTACGAGGTCAGCATGAATCGGTAGGATTCATCAATCTGTTCTCCAGAGTTAGCGCTTGAGAAATTCCTAAGACGGAAACTGACACTTACGTTGAGGCGAAGCAACACAATATTGATCGTCGAAAGCACTGGATAACGGGCAGCGTTATACTTTTTTCACCTTCATATGCAAGTAACTCACTGAAGAGGTAGAAGTAGTACACGATCCCTACGTGACGAAACGAGTCAACGGAAGTAGAGACCTAAGAAATTCGAGGACTAACCTTCTCCATACACTACTCTATACAGTGCCGAATTCCCTCTGTATCTGTCTACAAAAGGTCTCCGTGAGCGAAGGCCAATAGTAGCTAAAGAAGCGAAGACGTACAGGCTTTTATAGCCGGAATTACCATGAGGATCAAGATGACTTTGAATGCACGTCAAATTGCATAGTTGCCCCCTCGCCGCTTAGTAAATGAATGACATACGAGCATCCCACACGAGAAGAAGTATCCAATTGATGGTTATAATTGGGTCGCCTCCAATTTGAACGCAACCCGTAGACGGGGGTGGAAGGCCGATAACTAAAAGTTCTTGTAAAAGCAAGGGAATATCAATAACGGCGTAGCGCGCACTCACATTTCGTTGTGCCAATGAATATACCAAAAATCACGACGGGTGGGAGGAAGCATCCGACGAAGAGAATGGGAAGGGCAAATGTCAGCACCCTGTCCCGGTTCCAGACAGCCCAAGCTCGAAAGGTTAAAACCACTGAGAAAGGAAGTATTTTAGCGCTGGGGCAGCCCAATTCAATGGTGAAGCCACGACAATCGACGCACACTCCGACAAAGTCAACCCTAAGCACATAAGAGACCTCCCTACTCCATTCATCGTCATGCACGTCTTCGCGTCCATGTTGGGAGCGAAATTTACTGCAAAATCCGCATTTTTAGTACCCAGTATATTAGCCGATACATAAAAGATGGCGCACCTTGAACAGCTATCCACACGGTGTCGATAAAAGGGAGATATCGCTGAAGGAAGTAGAGCACCTTCATGCCAGTTAACGGTCCTGGCCAGATGTATTTGACCTCCATTCCAATGGTGAGCAAATAGTCGTAGAAGAACACCACCGCAGATGCCACTATAATGCACAATCAATATCAAAGAAAGTTGGAACGCATGGGACTCACAATCGATTTTCTGTGTAGGGCAAAAGGTAGATAACGTTAGCATGAGCGCGAAAGGTTGAATCGCGAGTAGTACCTTGGTTACGGCAGATATTCTCATCCGCTCGACGAGGAACACGGCGAAATCAGTGCTGTCCATGGTTGGTTCAAGCGGAGAGGAGGGCACAAACGGACAAAGGTTCCCTAGCCCCAGAAGCGCTCCTTGTATCCTTTATATTGCGAGCAAACTGACCACCCCAGGAAGTGCCTCGAAGTGCCCAGCGATTCAGGGTAAGTAAAGGAGAATGTTAGGGGGGAGGAGTAGACACCCGTATGATCGGCGTCTCGCGCGGAGGGCCCACTTACTTGCCAATCCTTCACCTTTTATTTGAGGGTGTGATATCTTGGTCAGGCGAGTCAGTGATCTTCGACAGCGGAAGGAGACAAAGTACAGGGTTGGCTCGTGGTCCCTTGATAATGTTAATCCTCTCAGAGCGGTTGGAGATAAATATCCATTTGAAGGCAGAGACGGCAGATCTCCAAGGATGGTCATTGGAGCTGTGGCGCGAATGATTGCCCGGAGTTCAAAAGGAATTCGAAATAGACGGCAATTGCAAGTAATGTTTATTCAACAGGAGATTTCTCAACTTCGACTGTGTCGTGTTGGATTATTTTTCTAGTTCCTGAATGCAAAATATGACAGCAAGCTTCATGCTTGGCTCGCCTGTTGAGTCCTTTGCACTCCGTCGCAGATGGATCACAGTCTCTCCAAGTCAGGCACTTCGAATTAAAGCTTTCATCTCCTATATACGCCGCGAACGAATCTACTGAGATCCACTGCAGTCAGAATACAACCGGGGTCTAGCGGAGATCGGAGTGTCCGGCCCGTGTGTCCGTCGGCGGCCTGAACGAGGTAAGCAAGAGGTAAATTCCAGGAGGATCGAAAGAACGACCAGATTCCCTTATCGATGAGCTGGGTACCTCGGGAAATAGATGAAGGAAATACAGACCTCCTGAAAGCTTGTCTACGAGGATGCAAACAACATCGATTGCATGATCCCAACGTGCTGAGTGATGAAATCTTCTCTCGAGCACTCTGAGCGCTTCGACGTCCACGAATAGACTAACTACAAAGGCTGGATGCTTTCCTACAAGCCGTTAGTGCTTGAAGGAGTTTGAAGGCAGAAATGACTGTGAATGAGTCGGAAGCCGCGAATCGGGATATCATTCTGAATCGTGCCCCGTAATCCCGTGTCCGCGCTAACGATCCAACAGGCGCCTGTTCATCCCAACCCGACTCCTACCGGATTCCGTTTCCGGCACCGATGGTAGCACACCTCACCCGATGATAACTGCGAAACCGCTACCATCAGATCTCAGCGTCTGCGTGCATACGGACTTTTCACTAGGATTTATCCTTCATATCACGTTTACTTGTGTTCTGTAGAGTAAGTAATTCATAATCCTTCCGTCCATAGACTCCATGACACACACTTTATCACTATATATCCCTATCAACGTTCGTACCCCCTTTGGTTCTACTCCCTCGTCTTCGCCTTCGCATTCGCCTTCAACGGCTTCAAGTTCAACCGACACATCTGCCCGCTCTTGAGATGCCACTGAATGGCCGACCTCTGGACCAGGACCTCCTCCGCGATTTTCGTCTTCGTCTTCGTCTTTGAGATCCGTCGTGGCTGGGCCTGGGGAATTCGAAGAGGATGAGGCAAGAGTCGGCGCTGGCGTCCGAGGGGATGCGATGTCAAAGGTGGAAGTTGAAAGAGGAGTCGGCTTCGAGGTTGACGTTGAAGCTGGAGTCGGATACTTGACCTCTTCGCTGACGTTCTCCAAGGTCAAACCCGACGTCTTAGACTCACGCTCAAACCGTGCCGGCGGAGAAGGCGGACTCTTATTCAAATGCTCATACTCGCCGTTGGCGGCTTCCAATCTCGAGGCCAAGGTCGCCTCCGAACCCAAGTCTGAGTCAGAGCCACCATCCCACTGGCAGTCCGTCTCTCCATCGACTTTGTCATTGTCGGCCATCCGGCGACTCCCATCGTCGAGTTCTTGGGTGCTGTCTTCTTCCTCTTCCTCCTGTGCATCACCACCCATCCCGTCTCCCATTCCCTGGCTCACTTCTTCCTCCCCAACGTTAAGCCAATACCCTTCCCGAGCCCACGTCTCCACCCTCATGTAGTCCTCTTCCTTGCTCAACCCCCCCTGCTTCTCCAGAATTAAACGACGCGCATAAGGCCGGTCGCGGACCGACATCGCCGCGTCCCATATCTCGTTTCGTTCAGCTTCTGTGGGTGTGGGTGGGAGGATGTACGCGAGGGATACAGGGAAGTTGGCTTGGGGGAGTCTGGTGCTAGTAGAAAGCCGTGTGAGGGTGTTACAATTAAAGACCACCGAAGTGGAAAGGGGTGGAATGACCCACCGATTGTCGTCCTGGTCGTTCAACTCCTCATCAATGTCCATGCCCTGATCGGACGCGATACATTCCTCAAAGACCTCCTCGAAGACTTCATCCTCGAAGGACTTGGAGGGGTTTCCTTCAGACTCGGAGTGGTACGCCCCGCATTCGCATTCGCATAAGTCGCCCTCGAAGATAAAACTGTCGTCGTATGAGGGCTCTCTGTTGGGGAGATCTGAGTCGTTTGGCGATATGGAACTAGAGTCTCTTGGAGAAGATGGCCGAGGAGGCCCGGGGGGAGAGTGTGTGTCCGAGTCGTCCCTGTTCAGGATGTCGAAGAGGGACTCCCAGGTCATGCTAAAAAAAGAGGTAGATGTGGAAGGAGTATGAGAGTATGTGGCAATTTTTTTGTCTCGATGCCACTACTCTGCGGTGACCATGCTTTGTCTTCCGTGCGCTTATGCCACTGTCCACAGAATGGCGTTTCCCGTCTAATTCCTCAAAGTATCTTTACAACCCATACACACCTCCTACATATGAGAGGAAAACGCTACACACCTCTGGAACTAAGTGCCCCCCGTTCGTCGAGCTCATTCGCCCAGCTTCTGCTCGACGCGACCTGACGCGACGCGATAAATGAGACCACGTGAGGGCGTTCAAGTTCTCTCACGGCTCGGATACCGAGCTACGTTTCGTACAGAATTCCCTTTTGTCCACTGTCCACTTCTCCTCTCCTCTTTATCGTGCCCCGGCGATTCAACCAATCCTATAAAGCGGTCTACAACGCATGCTCTCTGTTCCCAAGCCCGGATGGGCACCTGCTCGGACGCACGCAGGCGCATGTTTGAAGTCGGAGTCCTACATACCCGGTAGTCTCGAAACTAGCCGTCTTGATAAAGTCATTTTTTGAGAGGAGTACAGAGTATACCCCGGTGATCCCCACTTCCAGCACACGACAACGACCTGCAGTGCTGACCTCCGCACCAACAGCTAACCACCCTTGAACTTGACCATGCACGAGAGCACAACGGTCAGTCCAACGCGCCTTATCTCGCCTGTGACATCTAACGATGCGTTCCATAGACGGTCCTCAAATCCAAGGTTCCGCTCTCCAACGAGTAACTAGAAAGCCTCGAATTCGAAACTCACGACGGCGGAACCGTGTCATGAGCTCCCTCTTCTCCCCCTCTTCCAAACTCACCACCGTTGCAAACCTTCCCGAAACTCCCTTACCGCACCTCCTCACATCCAGCGCCGTTCCCACCCCCTTGGAAGACGCCCAGCGCACCGGGCATCGCTGTATAGCTCCAAGAAAGCTGCAGGTAACAGGTGGTTCCTCGATGCCCTGAATAACATCAGCCTTCAAGCCTCAAGCTTCCAGCTTCGAGTATCGAGTCGATGGAAATCTCAGAACCCGGGGGTGATAATAAATATTGTCGGCCCCCTGATCGCCATCCTGTGCAACACGCACCCCTCTAGCACCTATACCTCCTCTTTCAACACCTCCTCCCTAGTCAAACACCCAGTGTCCGGAGGCGCCACCGTCTCGCCAGGCTCTGACCTTCCCGCAGTACTCAAGCTAACGCCGAACCTGGTCCACCTGGACACGCCGTCACCGTACGAGAGGGACATCTCCGCCTTACCCCACGGCGCGGATGACACGGCACCTGGTTCTCGAGGGGTGGACAACCGCAAAAGGGTCGTACTCATACCCCAACTTCACACCTACCGGTTCCGCCCGCGGAGGACCAAGAAGGCGTTCTCGTCCCAGGCAAACTCCCCCGCCTCTCCTTTTATTAATATTATGCAGACCTCACCTCGGGCCTACCCAATAAATCCACCGCAACGCATCGTAGCATACGTCCATCCCGACGAACAAAGACTATGTAGGCTGCACGAAGTTCAAACTTATCCATACACCCGTGACCCACACGTCCGTCCAGCCCTTCTTTATGTAATCGCCCAAGGCCCAACCCTCTCGTCTCCTCATCGGTATGATCATCCCTCGTTGCGATTATTCTCCTCTCTGCTAGAACCACCACCAGCGCTATACGCTGCCCCAACACACTTTTTTTCTATTGGCGCAAGACCTCTCTTCTTGGCTCCCAAGCTCAGACTCGGCACGTCCTCGGCCGCATCCAGATCCCTGCTCGAGTGCTCCCCCTGCTCCCTCCTGCTCCCTCCTGCTCAGCTTCTCTGACATGGCGCACCCACGCAGGCATATCCTTCAAGGACACCCCGGTCCCCACCCTCAGCACTCGACCACGTCCTCCAGTGCTGTCCTTTCTTCCAATCGCCCTTGACCATGCCCGATAGCATGAGCGCAACGGTCAGTCCAACACGCCTTGTCCTGCATCTAGCCTCTTACGATGCGTTTCATAGACAGTCCTCAAATTCGAGGTTCCACCCTCCAGCGAGAAAGCTTCGAACTCAAACTCACGACGAAGGAACCGTGTCATCTCCCTCTTCGGCCCTTCCTCCAAACCCACCACAGCCACCCTCCCTGATTCCCCTTTCCCGCACCTCCTCAACTCCAACACCGCACCATCCCCCTCCGAAGAAGCCCAGATCCTCGCCCTCATCGCACGTGTAGAGTCCGAGCGCACACAGCTCCAAAATGGCTCGCACCACGCCTGGGACCGCAGCGCGCGGCGAAAGCTCGAGCGCCTTGGTACTTTTATGAACGCGCTCCGCACCGTCCTTGCGCCCATTCGCCGTCTGCCCCCGGAGCTCCTATGCGAGGTCTTCTCCCACCTCCAGCCGCTCTCCTCCCACACCCCGGAACAAGTAGGACTCCTGAGCACCCCGCCCACCCTCGGCAGGTTCCTGCACGACATCTTCGCCATCTCGCATGTCTGTGTCTCATGGCGCGCTCTTGCACTAGCCACGCCCTCTCTCTGGACTTCCCTTCCTCCGATAACACTGCAGAACCACAAGACCGCCCCCGCGCGCGATGCTGCAGCCCTGGTGTGCCTGCGCACCGTCCTCAAGCGGTCGACGGCCGCCCCTCTCGCAGTGAGTCTCTCAACCTTGTCCGCGCCAGAGACAAGGGCAATGCCCGTCCTCGCGCTCGTCGCGGCCCGCGCAGAGCAGTGGGAAAGCCTGACACTGGACACGCACGCGCGGTTCTTGCCTGCCCTCGCCTGCGTTCGGGGCCGCCTTCCGCTCCTGCGCAAGCTCACACTCAATATCTGGGACCACACAGCCTCCTCCAACACCTCCGTCGACCCAGAACCCTACACTATGTTCGAAGACGCCCCCCTGCTTCGCTCCGTCACCCTCAAAGGTCTCCGGCGCACCCAAATTGCCCTGCCCTACGCACACCTCACCTCATTCCGCGACGCGACGCACACCCACTCCGCCCTCCTTCAAGTCCTCAACCAGGCCGGTTGCTCGCTCCTCTCCCTGAGCGCCTTGTCCCTGGAGAATTGCCCCCCATTTCCTGCGGTGACGCTGTATGGGCTCAGAAAACTCCAGGTCGTATTCAGTCATAGTGGTGCAAGCCCCGATGCGCTCAATAACCTCTCCCTTCCGGCGATTGAGTCGATAGAAATCGCAGGTCCGGCGGGTGACATCGTGGGGTCGTTGATCGTAATTCTATCTAACACCGACGAGCCTTCGCCCTTACGTTACCTCGCGTTCAGGAGCGCCACCGTCCCTCCGGGCTCTCTAACTGCTCTACTGAAGCTCACACCCAACCTTGAATATCTGGACGCGTCGATCCCACACGAGAGCGACATCGCCGCATTGGCACATGGCGCGGACGATACACCTAGTCCTAGTCCTAGAGGGGCGGCAAGCAACCAAAAGAGAGTCGTACTCGCGCCCCACCTCCACACCTGCCGGTTCTTCATCAACGCCAACTTCATTAGGGCCGAGATGTGCGAGGCGATGGATGCATTGGTGGAAGCGCGCTGTGAACTACCCCACCGAGCTGAAGGATACGTTCAACTCATCCCGGGAGAACTCCGAAGGCTAGAAAATCTCTCCCTCTACTACGAAGACCTCACCCTTGGGCCCACCCAGCAGACCTACCTCCACGCTCTCTACCCAGCCAAAATTGCCACCGAGCTCGAAGGGCTGAGGGTCGCGCTGTACCAGTCCGAGGTGGGGTCTGGTTCGCGCCACGGACAGAGAGAGAGGGCGAGTACCGGGGCGATGAAGAGGGCGGGGGTGGTACTTGGCGCGTTGGAGGGCATGCAAGTTGAAGATAAGAATGCGACGAACCTCTATGTACGTATTTCCTTGCCCCTTTTTTTTGCTTGGCCTAGCCAGAGATGGCAGGAACGAAGCTCAGCAAATTCTTTCTACTCGTTCCAGACCCAAGCGCTCCACCTAACCCTCCAAAACCTCGCCTGTTCGCCCTTCACCTCCTCCAGCGGCCACGGGTTGGCCAAACGCGCAGCGGCGATCCTCAGGCGCTGGGATGGGGTGTTTGGAGGCCCGCTCGTTACAAGAAAGTGGGTGTTTAGAGGGGTGCATTACTTGGATTATTTGCCTCGGGACGAAGGTGCGTTTTATGCCCAATGGTTTTTCTTTGGACATAAGAATAACGTGCTGCATGTACCTTCAGTCTACACTTCGAAGCGCGACGAGACGTGGCGAGACGCGTCTGTGCGTTGGCCTGCACAGATAGCGTTCAAGAATTGACGAAGAGCATAGTGTACATGCGAAGCCGAATCTTGAACAAAAACTTAAGCAATATATCGTATCTTACAACGACCATTACGAACGAAAAACTAGGCTGCGCACGCCCCTGCAGAACCCCTCACATTCATTTCTATCCATCCATATTCCTTCAAATTTCCAACCGTCTCGTCTCCTCATCCCTCCTTCCTATCATCCCTTCCTATCACCCCTCCTTCCCGTGCAGCCGCCATCCTCCGCTTCCGATCCAACAAGATCGCCTCAAGTGGCAAGCCCGGCGACGCGCTCCTCGAGTTCGAGTTCGTCGTGCCTGTGCCCGACGTTCCTGCCACGCCCACACCTACGCTAGCAGTCGCACTCGCACTCGCACCAGCGGCTATGTACGGTGGGATGGCCATAGGCGCGGGTAACCCAGGTGCGGAAAGGCTCTGGCCCTGCACGTTCACGCTGGGCGGGGCCAACGCGTCGGCGGTGGTGGAAGCAAGAACGGTGCCGGGCATCGTCCGGCTCCTCCCATCCACCGCGAGCGCCAAAGGGAGGGAAGGGGCGGGCATGGACAGGAGGCTGGGGCGTTCTTTCACCGGAGCAGTAGCAGCAGCCTCTGCGTCTATCCTACTCGCAGCAGAAGCCTTCGAGTGCGAGGCCGTGAGGACGAGAGTGCCCGAGCTCTCGGACGAGATGCTACTATGCTGCTCCAGAATGACCGATGGCCGATTGCCTGTACTCTTGATAGGGCGGGGCATCTGGAGGAGGGGCACGTCTCCTCCATTCCTGTTATCATTGTCGTGGTGGTGCTCGGGTCCGGGCTCATCCATGCGCACAGTCTTCCCGCTCGCGTTCGTCTTTGCGTCGCCTCCACCGGTCAACGCCTTCCGGTTCATCTCTGCACCAGATCCGTCGGGCGTGGCGTGTTTCTCTCTTTGCACTGGAGGTGCACTCCTCGTACGGAAGAATCCCAGACCTTTGAGCGCCGTAGGTATATGCGTATGGGTAGGCGTCGACGCCTTCGACTGAGCGGCGCCACGGGCCGATGGAGGACGACTCACAGATGCTGAACGAGATGGAGGCTGGGTAGCAGTAACGACAGGCGGTACTTCGTATGGGTCACCATGCGCGCCTTGGGTATCGAATTCGTCGTAGATCTCTTCGCCGATTAATTCTGAGGAAAATATTCATTCGTTTAAGAACCATCGACCAGTTTCAATGCTGAAAATTTTCACCTTCGAGCACGTCTTCAAGGGTGATAATACCAAGCGGCATAACAGCAGGGTCGAAGCCTTGCAAAAACTAGAAAGAAGGATATAAATCAATACTTCAAGCCACTAGCAAAATGTAAAGCAACGACACTCACCTCAGCAGCGCCCTCCTTCGCCAACACCGCATCCGCAGGCATGCTCTGCTCCAAGGCCGGCATTGACGTCATTCCAGCAGCGACCCTTGGCAACTGCAGCGTCGCGATCTTGCTCTTCATCCCTCCCTCTTCCTTCTCCTTACTCTTCATCTCCCCTTGAAGCTTCTCCCTGTCTCTCAAGTCGACACTCGAGCCACGCTCGACATCGTACTCCGTGATCTTAACGCCTTGGTCTTTCGGACTGCCCACTGTTGTGGTAGAAGTTGCTTCGTCTGGTCCAGACGAACGGTCGCGTTTGCGGTTGATGAGACTGCGCCGGCCTCGCTTCTTGCGTAAGGCAAAGTTCTTCTCGTCTTCCGCGGAATCGGAGTCGGAGTCTGTGTCGGCCATGCCTACACGTTCACGAAGACGTTGGGTCAGTCCTCGCTTGACGGCGTGCTTGACGGATGCAGCCTAGGGTTGTGTAAATTTAGAGAAGGCGAGGCATAAGATGCAAGTAGTGCTTTACCTTTTCGACGCTGAAACGACTGACGATGGCCATGTGGCTTCGGCCTTCCTGGAATTTGTCCAGTATTCCAAGGAGAGGCTCGTTATTCGGAACGAATGGCACTTTGTTGAGCGGAATCTTGCGAAGAGGGGTTGCATCTGAAAAATATGAGGGCACTATGGCCAAATAGTCTAATCGAGTCGGCTAACCTTTGGGATCAAGTAAAACACACTGCTTGACCAACAAAATCCCTATGATCTTCTTGACTTTCTGAGTCCGCTGCTTTGGCTTGTCGTCTTGTACCCACTCTTCTTCGTCTCTTGGAACCACGGATATGGGAACATCAATTTCTTCGTATACCGGCACGCGACTATGCCCAGTTCGACAAATCTTCTTCAACAACGCGTAGTCAAGCTTTGAATCGATAGATAACATGAAGACTTCGCTGATAGGCGTCATTGCCTATAGACGTGGTCGTAAGCTTCTATCGGTGATAAAATCTCAAACATTACCTGTCTGACGACTTTCTCCTGCAGATCAAGGGTTGCACCAATGATAGCGACTGTATCGATCTTGAGATCGCCGCCATGGGTCGCATGAGACGAATGCATAGCGATTAATTCTTTCAATTCAGCCCTCCGGTAGATGATACCGTGGTGCGGGCCCAAGACAAGCTCCAGGAGCTTAGCTACTGGCCATGCAATGACACCCTGGAATGCCGTTAGCCAACTCATCGATAAACTCTAACATGAGACGCACCATCATATAGATGAGGACTCTGGTGAAGCCCGCCATCTTGGCACCGAGGTAGAGGCCATGACGAGTGAAGAGCGACTGTGGAATGATCTCTGCGAAGCTAGGGTTGGGAGCACATCAATATCGATGTTATCGGAGGCGAGCAAAGAAGGAAAAGACATGCTCTTGGCGAGACGCGAAACCTTGGCGGGGTGGGCCAAGCCAGGCGCGATCGACCACATTCGCGTGACGTCATTTCAAGACCTTTCTACAGCGCGGGCGGGAGGCAGGGCGGGTAACCAGCCCGCCCTCTACCGTATTTAAAATAGAACACACGGCCGTATCGCAACGTCATCTCCTTTTCCCGCGGATATGCCCCCCTCATGCCATGGTCCGAGCGCACCATCGCTAACGAGAGGAGGAAAACTAGACTCACATAACGACAAGCACCGTAGACACCACGACGCTCTCAGCACCTCCCATTACTTGGTCTGCGATAACTGGCAGCGACTCGTTGACGATCATGTTGGCCAGGAGCAGCGTGACGAGTAGCAAGTGTCCATTCCTGCGGATAGGCATGATCTTGAGTGCGTGCTTGCGCTGTTCTCTGAGGATTCGATGCCGAGGGTGAGTATATGCGCTCGTTTTGATAGAAAGAAGGGGGCGACGCACGGAGTTCCGCTAATGCTGAGCACGTTGAGCTGAGTCTCGTCGAGACTCATGTAGCCCAGGGTCAGACCGGCAAACAGACCCGACATAAGGACAAGCACGGGGATGAGCACTGCGAAGACAATGTATTTCGACTGGTGTGGGTCGAATTCGCTGGCCCTCTTCGCAAGGACGAAAGTCTTCGCGAGGCCATCGCCAGGCGTGCCTTTGTTTCTGTGAAGGATGCGTGGAACATATTGTGATGCTAGCGAGAGGAGAATGTAGAGGAGACGCGAGGAATGATTGCGGCGGGCAGCGATGGGAAGTGGAACCATTCAATTGTACACGGGTGGAAGATAACCTTGCTGCTCATCGACTCCCAGGTCTATAACTGTTCCACGTGCTGACAAATACGCCTCTCCCACACTGTTCTAGAGCGGAGGGTTACGGTTCCATAGCACTCTTATGCCCTGCTTGGTCTTCATGGTCGTAAGAAGGTATGGAAAAGAACAGTGACATCGGTGAATCTTTGAATATACGGTGTTTATTAAAGGCAAAAGCAAAACGTATTGGAAGAACAAAGCAGGACACGATTCGAACCCCTACTTCTTGCTTATAAGACGGAAGGCAAGCATGGTAAGTTTCACCCAAGTTTCATCACCGGTGTAGACATTTTAAACGACACTGTTCATTCAGAAGTTGCGCCATATTATGCCGACATCTGGTATCGAGTGTCTCCCCTGCACCTGGCTTCAACATCGCGAGTTAATACAGAGTCCCTCTTGTTTTTGGTCTCTACCCTTTCAGCCTTCTGATCAGGAGAAGCCACTGGTTACAACACACTCCATGTCATCGTACGCGTGAAAAAAACAGCTTCGCTGGGAGGCAGCACACTTGACAACTCCGCATCTAGTGTTGAGCTTGGAAGAAAGCTCGTCAGTCGTGTAACTATCTACCAGGTGAGATGACACATAATACTATTGTACGAGATAGATGTAGGTAGCATACCAAGAGCGGAGTAAAGAAAAGAAGATAACTATCCTGGTTCAAATTCGAGGTATTATAGTCATATCGGCACCTTTTATGAAAGACACGCCACCTTGACCCACGTTTCCACGTCCCATATCCGAACTGTAGAATCCCGAGACCCCGATGCAAGGCGCTTGCCGTCAGGCGAGAACGCGACAGAGTAGACATCCGATGTATGTCCTCGTAACGACTCTCCAATCTGTTTCCCTGTCTTCGCATCCCAGAGACGAATCGTCTCGTCGTAAGAGCCGGATGCGACGTACTGTCCATCAGGAGAAAACGCGACAGACCAGACCCGCCGTGCCTCCCGTCCTCACTTCCAAGATCCAAATCGTCTCGTTGTCCGAGCCCGAGACGATTCGGCTACCATCAGGGGAGAATGCAATAGAGAAGACCGTACAATTGCGTCCTTTGCGTGATTCACCCACTGAATAATAATTGCATTCCCAGTCTCCGCATCCCATGTCCGAATCGACCGGTCTTCCGAGCCAGAAACGATGCGCTTGCTATCAGGCAAAAATGCTACGGATATGACCCAATTTGTGTGTCCTCCAAGCGGGTCACCGACGGGCATCCCAGTCTCCGCCCCCCAGATCCTAACTGTCTCGTCGGCGGAGCCCGAGACGACATAGCTCCCATCAGGCGAGAATGCTACAGACAAGACCACGTCTGCGTGTCCTTTGAGTGGACCCGCCACCACCTTCCCAGTCTCTGCATTCTGGCGAGAATGCGACAGAACGGACAAAATCTGTATGTCCCTCAAGTGGTCCTTGCAGGATCGTCCATGACTCCGCATCCCAGATGCAAATCGTGTGGTCCCAAGAGCCCGAGGCCATCCGCTTGCCGTCAGGCGAGAATGCGACGAAGGAAACTGTTTTGCGATGCTTTCCCAACACATGAAGGTACGCTGCGAATTGAAACTAAGTAACGGACGGACAAAGATACATCAGACTGACGGCTTGTAAACTTCATGACAAAGTCTCGGACGGTGTTGCACTTCTCGACGTCTTTCGAGTCGCATTCCCAAAGAAGGTGAGACAAGTGGCCGATCTCATTTAAGCGGAGTCGTTTCACCGATTCATCATCCTCGAAAACCCGGCTCAGAAAGCTCACTGCGAACCGCAGGAACTTGAATGTACAGAAGATCAACTTCAACACTTTCTGGCTTGCATATGACCTTGACCACAGGAGTGTAGAGTGCCTTGCGTCCCTCAGCTGCCCTCAGTGGTTAGTTCAAGAAGATTGTATTGTAAGAACGGCAGGGCTGACCGGAAATTGCGATATCACGCATGCGTCCCAACATTGCATCAACAGCATCACGATTCACGAGTTGTTCCACAATAGAGGTAGTGGACTCGTATAGGTCGAGCTCCAGCCACTTGCAGGAGGTAGCTCCAGTGAGCCCTTCTCGTCGTAGAGTCTCCCAGAATGAGTCCACTCCGCTGAAAGGAGGCAGGCGAGCTTGTGGCGTGTACTTCCTGCGTGGCTTCGCCCCGGGTGAAGAGGCTTCTTTGTCCGATTGTGAGTTGTTCTCCCCATATCCTGAATCACTCTCAGCCAGAAGGAGAGAGCTATGGATTTTCTGACCCTCATGAATTTTGCGACTCGAACCGAGATGTGGCCTGCATGGACAACCCGATGAGAATCAATTACCAACTAATGGTGAACACCTACTTCCGCGTTGTTTTCTTTCTACCATCCCATGTAAACGTCAATCTCCGGAATGGAAGAAGTTCGAGAAACCACCAGGCGGGCGTGAGCGATTCAACAATGCTAATCTGCTCGTGCGAGGCAAGCTCTCGTTTAAAGGGCGCCATGCGAAGGTCAACCGCTCCCACTTCAAACACCATGATGAAGATGAATGTGGTTCTTTATTGATTTACGAGGATCATTCCATACATGACCGTAAGGGAACATCCAATCCTCGGGCTATCAGCGGCGTGACCTAAGTAATACCCTAAGTGTCCATGATCATACCAATTATCATGACATCCCGTAACTATTTACACTAATCAGGGCTTCGATATACCTAAGCATAAGATTGCGTATATTCGCACATAGTAACGCCCTAGCTCCCAAAAGCAGCCGTTCATGTGACCGGCATCCAACACAACCTCCCTATGGGTTTGGGTTTGTTCCATCATTCACGTGCCACGCGGTTCTTTGGCGGTCCGTGTTAGGAGACGACTTTAGCTGTTTCGTGTAGTTTCACTCCCACCCTCCAGTACTTTGGTATTAATGCCTCGGGGTCGGCTCTAGCCGTCTCGCTGGTTTGCTTTACGTACTCTGGGAAGTCAGCGCACCAAAACGCCCAGCAGGCTCCAGCAGATCATGTGAACCTTGTCCCGAAGGGTCGGCTCTAGCCGTCTCGCCACATAGCGGCAGATCCGCACAACCTTGTCCCTTGGCTCCCTATTTCCCTTCCTGGCATAGTCATTTTTTCAATGACTAAGGAGAACCAGGTGACCCTGATATCATTATGTGAGCATGCATAGGTACGGTCACTCCAGACCCTTGGGTCTAGAACACACGAGACGTAGTCGCTCCCTAATACAGAGGCCCAGACGGTGTCATCCGGGGGCGTGGAAAAGTCACATGGTGTCTAAAGTGTGTTTATCCATGCAACCAGCGAGAATTGAACTCGAGAGCTCAATGCAAGCCTGGGGGTAAGTCCGCAATAGTGCCACCTGAGCTACCGCAGCCCCCGCTTCAAACACCATCCATCTGAGAGGTGGCCTGCTTCGATCCATTCCGGCATTTTCTACATTTCCGCCTCCTCTGAATTATGATAGTCTCTCAGCAAATCTGCAATGCACAGAACTGAACTCACATGTCCGAATACGTCCCTGCGAACCAGACCTCCAGTGTATTCGAAAACTGTCATCGGCAATTCCTGATTGCGTTATGGGTGCTATACGAAGGTACGTAGCACTCTGTAAATTGGGAAGCATCCCGATAGACAAGAAGATGCATTACAGCGCTATAGCGCGTTACGTAGCGCTACGTAACGCGCCATAGCACACTATAACGCTGAAATCGAGGTCATTTTGACCCTCAAAATCAGGATTTGCTGATGGTACCGTCTGTCCAAATTTCGCTGCTTGCCTGCTAGCGCCAGTGGAGTCGGCGCCCTGCTCGACAAGTGGCTCTCCAGCCTTCAAGGTCAACCCGGTATCCTTCCCCTTGTTTGCATTAGGCTGCGGCTTGGTGGATCCTCCCCAAGTGTACTCAGGGAGAAATTTGACCCGCCGCTCGTCGAGCGCGAGTGCATGTCGGAAATAGCAGACGTGCCCCATTCCATCGACGGTTAGCAGCGGCATCTTATTGCCACGGGCAATCCCAATTGATGAGACGGTGTCCCTAATTGTTCATCAGGGAAGTGCTAATCTCAGAAAAGTTAACACTTACCAGGCCCCGACGAAGTGGACTTTGACGTCCGGGTGCGAAAAGGCGCTTTTGAATCGCTGCGCCTTGGTCATCTTTACTTCAGACCCAACGTGTGTTACTTCCGCAGCGCCGGTCTTCTGGTCCATGTAGAGTTCATATGCACTGAATACGCCCAATTAGGAGGGAAAGGTCTGGGAATCATCAAAGCTTACATGGGAATCTGCATCTCGTTGCCTTTGTAGATTAATCCGACCTATATTTGAACTTCAGTTTTGTACATTGCGCACGCGTAGGAGGGCTACACACCTTCTCGATCATGGCAGAGAGCACACGAACTTGGTATGCCCCACGAGAGAAACCTAGATCCTTGAGCCATCAGAAAAAAATCAGACCGGGTGTTAATTAGACCAAAGATCACCGAAAAGGAAGATACAATCGCCATCTTCATAACGGTCAGAAATCCAACCATAGGAGCCCTTCACGGTGCTGTCGAAAGTGCTAGACAAAAGAGACAAAATAGAATTAGAGACAAAGAAATGGATCGTTCAATTAATAATCAACTTACCTTGCAATCACCAAATCAATCTTGTGATACAGAACCTGTTTGTAGTAATTCGGCGATCTCCACGACGGCCGTGCATATGTCCCAATACCGCTGTTGTACCAGGTCAGCTGCCTTTCTTTACTCCCTTTCAGGATCAGGTTGTAGAGCTCGATCACATTTGTGTTCTTTCACAAAAGAAGTATTAGGAAGGAGGGAAGACATCGACAAAGGCGCACCATGTCACCGAACTGGTTAGCAGTGCTGTCAATGCAGACGATCAAATTCCGCCCGTTCATCTTGTGCCCACATGGCATCACATTGGCGTCCGGGCGGGATGCTGCACCGGAGACATGGGGGGGAAAACTAGAGGAATCACTCCCCACAATGCGTTCTTTTGCTAAAGGCGATTCTTCGTTCTCGGCCATCCACAACGCAATAACTGGGGGAGAATGCAACAATTGTGGGCGTAAAGAGTATGAGGAAAGGTAGCTCAAGATATAGCCACGGGCTGCCAATGAGATGGTACGTAAAACCAATACCTTTGCCCAATTGTATCCGACCATCCATAGAATCTAGGGATTTAGATGTTATGACAGGATGTAAAAAGGTGAGGGCAATAACTTGATTTCACATTTAATGTTTGAGGGCAGGGACGGAGGCCGGGGCCAGGACAAATATGGCTCAATGGGCAAGAACATGATCAGCAGAGGTTCCCAAAGCCTACTTAGCTCCAAACATCAAATAAGAGCTCTTTCAGACTCACTCGTAGTATAAAGCTTGGGCCGCAACAGGCAGATGATCAGAGTGCAGAAGTCATTCTACCATTGCTCCCAAGTATGGCTCCGCAGCAGTGAGCAAACAGAATCACAAATCGACGTCCATTCCAACCTCTACGCCTTCTCTTGATGCGCTGACGCCGCTGAGTGTTGTTCGCCCGCCAAATCCGAGATCGTGATGAGGCACCAATGGATGAAGCCAGTCAGGCGGAGCAGGCGAGGCTAACTGAGGCGTCTAATGAATGGAGGAAGGAAAGAAGGTTGTCACCGGTGATGGTGAGAGAGGGAAGGATACTTACATACCTGAAAGAAGTTCGCGAATCTTGGCCCACGAAGTTGTACAGACGCTGGTGCGCCAACATCCTCGGTCGTGGGATCGCCTCGAATATGGGTCAGGAGAATTTACATGCGCCAAGTGAGAGAAAACCCTCTATACCTTCTGTCTTCAACCTAACGTGCGAGGGGACGATGGGTTTGAGAAGGCGCACAGATGGTATAACCCAACGCATGTGCTCCTGCCTGAGGAAATCAACTTGAGAGCTTGAGAGCACCGCCAAGGTCAAGAATGTCACTGAGGACTAATTGGGATGCACATGGCAGACAAAAACTCTAGCTGCGTCGAATCCTGTCGGCCAGCTTGTTGTTAAAAAGAATGTGCCGCTCAGGCACGAACTCGGGCAACAACGTGAATATATGCGCCAGAAGGTCGACTGGAATTCCACCAGAAGGACGGAGTAAGTAGTCCGTGCTTGTATTCATCCTTCACGGGTGATTTGCTAGCGACGAGGATAAGAGAGATGGAGCCATCGATTCATTGAAAACGGACCTTACAGCGTGGAATCCACATAACAATCCTTTTTTCCGGACCTTTTGAGGTTGAATATTGCCACACCGAAGCTTCAGGAGGAAGCTGTGTCACTCAAGGGTACGTTTCCTTTGTTATCTAGAGGAGAAGCCGATGGCAAGCTCACGCTCAGGTGGTGAACGACATAGAGAGTTAGACGCACAAGTAAAATTCTGACTCGAGAACTCACGGCGATCAAATATGAGGAAGACAGGATGGCTGACCTGAAAGGACACAAGACGAAAGAGGCGATCGTCGAAGTGAGCTTGCCGGGAGACGGGGACACATGTCCAGACGTCCTTGGCCAACACATGCGGAGTTTGGATCAGCAAGGCTGGCGAGGTGGGGCGGTAAGAGTGTCTTGATTGTGTGAGCGCCAGAGTATGTGACAATGCATGGAGGACCTGTTGCGGGTACCAAAAAAAATGGATGGAGGAGATCAGTCAACAGTAAGGCTGACCGGGTTGGTGGTGGTTACTTAGAAAAAATGGCGAAACGGCCCGGGGCACCCGTCAGCTCCACCACGGCCACGCCGCACCTATTCAACCAACTGCATCATGAGTCATGAGCGAAGAGGCGACGGAGAAGAACAAACTGTAAGCTGCAAAGTTTTCCTCGCTGTAACACACTAAATCCATCTTTGTATTTGCAGTATCCCAAGCTTTGGAGATGTGGCGACCCATACCACCATCCCATTCCCAAAGCCGATGCTAATCCGTAGGAGGTCGTGCTCGAAGGCTTGCTCAAGAAGAACAAGGAACAGTGTGATGCGTGGAAAGGCGAAGTCCAAAACCTCCTTATCTTTGTGCGTAGCCTCATCATCTGTGTACTGGGAACTTGCTTACGACGACATAGATAGGCTGGTCTCTTCTCTGCTGTTGTCACAGCATTTGTTGTGGAATCGTGCAAATTTCTGCTTCCCGACTCTTCGGACGCCTCCATCGTCCTTCTTACCCTCATTTCTGAACAACTAGAGAGAAATTCGAGCACCACAACACCGATATCACCAACCATTTCCCAGGTTCTCCAAACCTTCTCCCTCCCCCAAACGCCTTCGCCGTCCACAGTACGCGTCAACGTATTTTGGTTTCTCAGCCTCGTACTCAGCTGGACCACGGTCCTGATCGGCATTGTTTCTCTGCAATGGCTGAGAGAGCACCAACGGTATGGCGAGTCGTTGACACCACGTAAGTCACTGGCCATCTTCCACATGCGTGCGGCGGCGTCAGAGGATTGGCATGTTCAAAAGATATTCGCCGCCCTTCCACTGCTTCTTCAGGTTGCCCTTGTGCTGTTCTTTGCGGGGATTATCGATTTCATTCTCTCGCTTTAGCGCCTCATTTCTGTTGTGGTAGGGAATGTGGTTACCCCAGGAATTATTACCACCGTCCTCCCCACCTTGCAACGTTTTGCAATCTCCCTTCGAATACCCTCCTCGGACTCGGCGGTCCCATCTCCTTGCCCCTACAAGTCTCCTCAATCTCTCGCTTTCCGTCGATTGCTGACCATGTCAAGGAGATTATTCAACGTAATCCACAGCGCCTTATTGTCCATTAAATTTGTCCCTGAATCATTTCTATTCGCTCAGCGCCCGCTCAAAAACGCTGTATGAAGGTACCGACTGTTCTCCGACTGGGCGTATCTCTTCTGGGCCCACCACACATGGCTAGACTTCGATCGAACATGGCTCATCCTCCGCAATGAGCATTTCGACATCACTCGAAAATGCTCAAGTACCAACCTGTCTTCTCCAAATTTGAACACTGAACCTATTTACAACGCCGTTCGTAGCCTAGCAAGTGCTGCGCAGGGCAACGAACATAACAAAGATGTCATTTTCTCTGTTTATCACTGCTTCCAAGACCTCTTGCAGTCGATGGTTGCCGAAGAGGACGAATATCCTCATTATCACCTCCAAGCGTGTTTCCGCGATCTAGTACCAGCATGGAACTCACCTATCGCCAATATCGCATCACTCTTAGAGAATCCCTCTCCAAACCTGCTTCACGACATCCACACCGTACTCTTCCTCCGCATACCCGGCAATGATCTTCTACGAGGCGATTAACCCCGCTCACGCCCTCGGACGACACATGCTGGAACTGCCTACACGGATACTGGTATATCCTTATGCAGAAGAGCCAAAAAAACTCGTCAACAATGCCTTGAATACGCCCACCGGATTCTTCCATTGGTATACGATCAACATGGGATCCCTCAACCCATTCCCTGAAACCCAAGATGGTACGCTTCATTCGTTGTCTACGAAGCACCAGCCCATCAAGACATTGATCTTTGTTTTCTAGCTTTCCTCCAGCAGTTCTTCACCCTCTTCAAGTCCTTCATGGAAAAAGCAGCACAACTTCAACCCCCGACGAAGTCGCTAACACATTCCACACTCATTCCGATCTCGACGACTTCATCTCTCGAGTGCATTCGTGAATTGGAAACTACGGCGATCACTACGGCGGCATCTGCCGGCAATGACAGGCAAGTTCGTCCCACCTCCGTATTCTACGCCTTCCTCCATTGTATATACCCTATTCAACACGGAAATGTACAAAGCAGACATCAAGATTCTCGCCTGATAAAAGTGCCATCGCGCGTTGTCGCTCAAGCCTCTCACAAAGACAGGCAACTGGCCCCCATTGGATTCGCGAGGTGTCCTGCTCGAACACAAGGGGCCCTACTCGACCTACAAAATATAAACGGAGGCGAAGAACTGAAAAAACAACGCAGGATCGATAGGACAACTTGTATGATGAAGATCGAGATCGAACACATCGATGGCGGAGGTGGGCGATGACTCGCACTCTCACTGCGCTTCCTCAGTGCCCTCGACCAAGACACCCCTACCACACCCAGCGGCGGCGACGATGGACAAGAAGCTCACGACGAGGGCCAACACACGTTCTATCCCCGAGATGCTGGACATAATCACACCCAACCCGTCGTGAGTGCCTCACCTCACCATCAACGATTAACACGAACTTACTGTGTTCTTAGGTGCTCGATAGGGCATTTCGACGACAGCGAGGCTAGCGAGAGCATCGATGGTACTGGAGGACGTTGGACCGAGATCGGTGTGGAAGATGGTGGGCCAACACGAAGATGGGCGGAGAACGTCCGCATAAAGGTGAGTTTCTCGTTGTCATGCACGTTCGCGATGGTCTTACCTTGTTTCTAGGATGCGTACAATGTGTTGGACCATGAGAGCGATGGTGTAGAGTGCCTAGACATCTGAGCGAGAAGGGAATGGCTGGGATGAGGTGAATACAGGGTCACCGAAGGCATAAACGAAGATTTACCTTCTAGTGCCTCCCACCCTCCCACTCACCCCAAACGCCTAATCTCGAGTCTCTACGTACCAGGACTCTTACAGTACAACCCCGGCATGCACAGCGCGACCAGAATAAGGTCTGTCAGCGGCATTCTCGTGTATAGGTGGAAGACTCACCTCCGGCATTAGACCTCGCCTCAAGGTCTCCTTTCTATCTCCGCGGACAACGACGTTGTGGGCGGATGAGTAGCATGACTATAGGGTCAGTTTACCAAGTGTTTCACTCAGAGGAGGGAGAACCTTACTTTTTCGTCGTAGATATGGCGCCGGGAATTATGCTGCCAAGCTGAGACAAACGGGGATGAGACGAGTGGATTTTCCGGTGCTTTGTCAAAACTATACTCTCCTCGATTGATTGTAGCTCCAATATGTCCTTCTTATTATTTCTGGGGTGGTATGGGCGTCTTAGGACTACGCTATGGGAGTCCGGCTGAGCCTCTAACGGGCCATGTTACCGTTCGGCGGGAGTTGCCGCCATAGTGATCGCCGTAGTCTGGCGCCGTAGTTTCCAATTCAGAGATTTTCTGCATCTCTCTGGCCTCCTTAACATGGCACACCGCTGACAGAACGTCGGACAACCAAGCCTGTATCGCAACACTCTCCTCTACTCTCGACCTTATCGAAACCGTCCTTCCGAGTTGTACAACTGGACCCAAGTCGACCTTTCCGCGCCTCACTCCGACTTCCTCTTCTGCTGCGCCACACTCTTCCTGAACCGACTATGGCAGGAACGCCCGGGCCAACGCCGACTGCGGACACAGAAGGACCGCGAGTTGCTCGAGCAGCTTGCGCGGCACTTCGACGGGCTGCAGAAGGATGTCCTAGGGCGGTATGAGCAGCATCACCCGCAAACGTTCGGGTGGACGTACAGGCAGATGCTGAGCACACTCCAGCTTCCGTCGGATTATTTCGCGAATGGGGGAAGAGACTTCGGGCGGTATGGAGAGAGCTTTGGCTCGTGGCCGCTCGAAGACCCTGAGGGCGATGGTTTCATCGAGGACATGGTGTTATGGAGTACATTCTGAAGTAATACTATGGGATGGGTAAACGCTAGCGACCCATTGCCGAAGTACGATCGTTACTCGGGGCCTTCTGTCGCAAGTCTCAATCCCAAAGCAGAGGACTTGGTGTGAATAATGTGTGTACGACTTGAAATTACAAAACAAAGCTTGAATGCTCAATGATAATCAATGTAGTGACTCGGAGGCTAAGAAGCGTCCATTTTATACAGAATGATGCTCATGTCGACTACGGCCGACTATTTATGACTCGTATCTCGCTCTTGGTGGTACTGCAAGAGCGCCGAATCTGAGAATGACGCCCGCAGTACTCTGCCCATGGCCACTGGGGCTTGCTGTCTCCCTCTCCAAATATGGCCATTCGAGGCAGCATCACCCCAAACGCCAAAATCACTGGAGGGATACCGTCTCAAACCTGAGCCAAGATGTCGGACTGGCAGAAAGGGATGGAATCGAACACGTTTCCGAGGGCGATCCAAGTTCATCGGATACTCGGCTCCTTCTCGACGAAGTCTGCGAGGGTGATAAGGCTGGACCCCTTCAGTAATAATGCCCTTTGTGACGGCGCAAGTCGCTGTGGTTTGCCCGTGGAGGCATGGTCTCTGATATAGGTTCTTCTCATATGCCCCGCGGATGGATCGGGGCGGTTCTGACACAGCGTCCGAACGTGAAGGCGGTCAAGTTCCAAGTGGTACTCGCGACGGACGCCGGAGATGGGCATCGTGGGTGGACGATATGCCCAGGTGGGCAGTCTGTGTGATGATTGCTTGCATTTCGAGTGTTTCTTCACAAGGCGTTGCGCCTTGAGCTTGAGCGAGGGAGGTCATTGTTATACTGGGAAAAGAAGGGCAAGACCTGGAGGACAAGGAAGAGAGCTTTAAATCCCTACGAGCGCCCGCGTGGCGTGAGTCAAGGGTGATATGACTTGTTGATGTACTGCCTGTTGATGGATTCTCATGACATGGGCACTTGACGCCCACAGCACATTGGTGGCGTAACACGGACCGGATCCAGTCGTCATCCATCGCGATGGATAACGATGGGGCACAGACGCTGGTCTCAATCCCAACGGCGTTTCAACCGCCTCAAAATTGCTCTCAACGAGATAGTTTCACAGGCAGAGCGCACCTCCCGAATTATTCGCACTAGTACATTCCGTCAATCACATTCTGGCATCATTTTCTCTGCATCTTTGAGAGCTTGCTCTGCCTCCAGTTCTATAATGAACTTGTGGCCAAGCTGCCCTGCGACCTCTCCAATCTTGTTGCACTCCTCGAGGTAAGCCTTGGAAAAGACATCGTATAGCGAATCGGCGAGCCTTGCACGAGGAAAATACGCCTCGTTCGCATAAAAGGCGTCAACGAGCAACGGGATCTGACCTTCCGTGAAATTGAACTCCTTGACCTGGTTGAAATCGATGACCCAAGCACGGAGCTCTCGGCGCCCTCCCGGACGGCTAGGAACAGCGTCTGTGATATTTGCACCCAGCACAACCTCAATGTCGCGCGCGTCGTTCCTGGCAGTCATGTGGAGCTGAGCATGCGTCCCATTTCTGCTGAGAGTAGCACAGTGTCGATCCCCAGCTGTTCTGCACGTCCACGGGTCAAGGGGAAGTTGTACGTGTTAAAGAATCTCTGAGGGGCTCCGCGGTTGGGGTTAGGTTCGGGACGTCCGAGAAGGAGACGAGCTAGGTGGTGTCCTTGTCGAACGAGCGCAGGAGCATTCTCGCGCAGGTGGTTTTGACAGAAGAGATCAATGAGCTTTGCTTTCAAAGCTGACGGCAAGGGGTAGACGCGAGTCATGGAGAAGGCGCATCTCCTGATGGAAAAACGAAGGTGGGGTCGTCCCAGAATGTAGCGTCGTCGTGGCTATAGAATTCGATGGGAGTGGGAGACAGGATCGTGTTGCCAGATGCTCGAAGGGCGTCGCTGATGAGCTTCGTATGGCGATATTCTTCTGCTAATATCGTGCAGTTGTGAGCAGAGCGACATTTCTTGTATACTTCGGGAGTCTGTGATGCATTTTAAATAGGAAGAGGAGTCGGATCCTTGGTGGCGTTTAACACGCACTGCCGTATTCATGTAGACAATACCGAAGGTGCCGCTCCCGATCCTGATGAGGTCGATGGGGCGGTTGTTGTCCTCACTTGAGTTTCTGGGCAAGAACGAGGGTTAAAACGATGTGAAAAGAGGCCGTCGATATTAAAATCATTGAGGATTTGCTCGAACTTACTGAAACATAGTTGTAGAAAGGAGTGAGATGATGTGAGACGAAAACCTTCGACGTTCTGTGTCCACGTGATGAAGGGAGTTCGGACCGACCTAGACCAGCTCTCTATTGCCTAGGACTTGCGATGTCCAAAAAGCAGATTGCCGTAAGGAAGGCCTAGGAAGGCTCCTCCACTACCAGCTCCGTGTATTTGTTCTGGAAGTAAATGAAATTTGAAAAGTATGCAATTTTGCCTGATTTTATCTCGTCATTTTCAAGTAGTCAGGAGAAGATACAAACTATGAGCGTGCCCGAGGTAGAGGGGGGAGGTCACCGCCAGAGGCTTAAAGAAAATGTCTGTCGCCGAAGTCGACCCTTTATGCAAGACAGGTCACGAGAATATTATGGATGGCAGCGCCGACAAAGACGACGAACAGAGAAGCGGCGGCGGGATTTGGAGACGACAGTGAGTCGGCACCCTCGCCATCGAGACCGACAAGGGATATGACGACGATAAAAAAAGGACAAAAGGACGGCAGCGCCTACGATGACATTCTTTATTTTTATTTGTAGAAGGCTCAGACAAAGATCATCAAGTCAGCTCTCTGGACGGAATCATTTCTGAGGACCGCGTCGCGGACGAGAACCTGGGTACGTTGATGCTAATGCTTAACGCCAAAGTAGTAGGAGGAATTGCGACATATTTACGGCTCAAAGAACGACAACTGGAAGAAGAGGAAACGTGATGACTCGCGAGTTGGAAGGTCGGAAGGCAACAGAAGCAGCGCTCTCTACGTATGTACAGTCAGGACGGACCGGAGAACGATATTTAATTTTAATTTGTATAATGTCAACGTTGAACAATCGAACCCCATTTTGAAAGTTTGCACACTCCCATGTGGGTGGATAAGCTTGCTCCGACCCTCAATCCCAGGTCAATCTTCTCGAGGTCGTCTAAGTGAGTCAAAAGACCTGAAATTTATCTATAAAGATCCCCAGATACTATATTAATCAGGTTCTTTAGAACCCCATGGTTGTACATGTTGTATTTCAGCGTTTCCCTCGGGAGGAGGCAAGGAATTGTATAGTCTGTTTCCTTTTTTAGGTGAGACCCCTGAAACCACGTGGCTGCCAACATCGACCCGGATGTCCATTCCGTCGCCCAGCAAGAACGATGGCCACCTCCCACTCCATCTTCCTGTCATCTCTCCCTCTCTTCGACACGGTTCTGAGAGGTGGGTTCTCGTTCACCTTTTCGTAAATGAAGAGGATGGCAACTTACTCTTCTCGTTGCAGGCTTTGAAACATTTCATCACTCTTGTACCCGCCCTTTAAGCCTCCTCGCCCGCGTCATATCCCCGTGTGTTTCTTCCCCATTCGCGGCTCCTACCCCAGTCCTTGCATTTACGACACTTCTCAAGCCTATTTGAACCCCGTGGCGCGTGAAGACGACGAACCAAGGTGTGTGTCACCAGGATCATCTGTCCCGACTAGCTAATCCCTCTGCTCCCCCTCGGCTCGGATCTCAGAATCCTCTCGTCCATACATAAACCACAGCTTTCATGTCGTCTCTCAGAAGAGGGCCTACCATGGCCTCACTGAAGCTGAGTAGACTTGGTCGCCCCCTGGTGATAGGCATCCGGTGCGTTATACGTCGCCGGGTTCTTTTGCTTCAATTGACCCTTACCCTTCTCCGACCGCCTCGTAGTCGCGAAGATCCCGGAAGGATATGGGAGCGACGGGCCCCCATCACTCCAGATGACGTGCATGAGATAGTGTCGAAAGAGAAAGCAGCTGTCGAAGTCGTTGCATGCGCCCGACGCGTCTTTTCGGACTACGAGTACAAGCAAGCTGGTGCACGGATCGTTAGCCGGCTCTCGCCCGATGTCGATCTCATCGTGGGTATCAAGGAGCCGCCCCTTCGCGAGGTTGTCAATCTCGAGCGGGGGCGGCAAGAGGCAGGCCACGAGCCGCAAACCTTCCTCATGTTCTCGCATACACACAAAGGCCAGCCATACAACACCAAGCTCCTTTCTCGCTTCGCGGCTCAGACACACGAGAGGGTTCCGAGGGAGTTCAATCCCTACCCCCGGCTGATCGACTATGAGCTCATTACGAAGGAGGATACTGGGAAGAGGACGGTCGGGTTTGGAATATATGCGGGTCTGGCAGGGGTGCTGGAGGGCTTTTCCTCGATGGCACACGCGCATTTAAAGGCAGGAATTGCGTCTCCGTTTCTGTATACCCCACGGCCGCATACGCTACCAACGTTGGAACATCTTAGGAGTGCGTTCAGGAGCGTTGGAAAGATGATTGAGAAGAACGGGACGCCTCCAAGTTTGGGTCCTGTTATTGTTGGTGTAACTGGGTGCGTTCGGCCTTCATTGACGTGTTTGACGTATCTTATATGCTCTTTCTACAATCAGGAATGGCCAAGTCGCGAAAGGATGCCTCTCGATGTTGCAGGAACTGCCGATTCAATTCGTGAAACCGTCTCAGCTGGAATCTCTCGTCAGGAACAAACGTGGGTTCCCTCTTTCCTCCATCCTATTCCTTGCTGAAGGTTGAAATTAGCCTCGCACTCGGACCTCACAAAGGTACATTCGACTATCCTCCTAGTGCGAACCAATACCTAATGTGTTGTAGATTTACGTTTGCCATGCCCAACCGGAAGACTATTTCAGACGGACGGATGGAAGAAGTTATGATAGAGCGGATTACTACTTGAACCCGGATATGTACGAGTCGGTATTCTATCACAAGGTGCGCCCGCCAACGTATATGCTTTCTGCTTAAACATTTACGTGAACCCCAGATCGCCCCCTACCTGACCCTGTTGTTCCATGGCGCTGGCTGGTCGTCCTCTTTCCCCCGCCTAATGACGAACAGCGAGCTTATCTTTGCACTCGAGAAAGCCGCTCGCATCTCGCCGCACCATCAAAAGCGCTTCACCAACATCGCCGACATCAGCTGCGACATCGAGGGCGGGCTTGAGTTCCTCACGGCAACGACAACGCTCTCCTCTCCCTCGTATGAAATTCGGCCAACACCGACGGACAGCAACCCCACCCCATTCTTGTTCTCCCCGCATGTGGAGCCGCCGGTTGTGACGATGATGGCGGTCGATATTCTGCCTGCGGCGATACCCAGAGACGCCTCGTATCATTTCTCGCAGGTCCTCCGGCCGTACATCCTCTCCTTGATCGAACGCATGCGAGAGGAGAAGGCAGTGTGGGAGGAGCAGGGACGCGAGGGGTACGCGAAGGCTATCGCGCAGTTCGCGCATCCGGATTCAGAGGTTCGGGAGAATGGCAATGGGAAGAAGGGGAGGGAGGATCCGTATAAGTCGGCTTTGAGCCGCGCGATCATTGCCTCGGGCGGCGAGCTTGTAGGTCAGCATACGTGGCTGCAGCAGTCGGTGGACAAGGTGCTCGAGGAGCGCACGTTTCGTGTGGACCCTGACTTGGTGCCTAAGCCGTCTGATGGTGTTGGCGAGGAGCTTTGGGCGATGTTGGCGGAACCGCAGGAGTCACAGCGGAGGAACGTGTCAAAGAAGGAGGCGGTGGTGGCTAACGAGATTGAAGAGGCGGTAGCGAAGAAGGCGGCCCGAGAGGCGGCGAGCGAGTCTGACGATTACATGGAGAAGTTGAGCAAGGCTCTGAATGACATCGAGCCGTCGGTCGCCAGTTCCAGTCCCGCCACCGATACGGGTTCGGCTGCGTCGCTGGGCAAGAAGAAGATCTTGATGCTTGGCAGTGGGATGGTAGCTGGACCCGCCGTGGACTACCTTGCGCAGAGGAAGGATGTTGAGCTCGTTATCGGTATGCTCTGCGACCTTTTCGATTGATTTTTGAGGTGGTGTTGACAGCATCTGGTACAGGCAGCAATTGTCTTGCGGAACTCCAGCAGCTCTCGGTGCCGTACAAGCATGTGCAGTATCGAATGATCGATTTTGAGAAGCAGGCGACGTACAAGCATCTGGTCGCCGAGACGGATGTGGTGATTAGGTATGTGGCTACTCCTCCCAGCTCTTCAAGGCCTGATGTCTGTGTATTGTTAGCCTGCTTCCCGCTGTGATGCATCCCAAAGTTGCGAAACTCTGTCTCAAGATGGGCAAGCACCTTGTCACCGCGTCGTATGTGTCTGACGCCATGGCCGAGCTGGACGAAGAGTGCGTCCTGTTCTTCCGCTTTTCGTTCATGACATCTAAATGTTTCTTCGCAGGGCGAAAAGCAAAGGTGTCCTTCTGCTCAACGAGATCGGGCTCGACCCAGGCATCGACCATCTCTCCGCACAAGACATGATCGACAGGATCCACAAGGACGAAAGGTCCATCATTTCGTTCACGTCGTTCTGTGGCGGCCTACCTGCTCTCGAAGACTCGTTCGTCCCGCTGAGGTACAAGTTCAGCTGGCGTCCGCAAGGTGTCCTGACGGCTACCCTGAATACGGCGAAGTATCGTTTGGATGGTGTGGTACGTGATTGATTTTCCTTTCGTGAGTTGAGGAATGTTGTCTGATATAGCCGTACGTCGGCAGGACCACCGCGTGTCGGGCAACAAATTGCTCTCGTCACCATTCCACAACCTCCCTATCACCCCGGAATTTGAGCTTGAAGGCCTCCCAAATCGATACTCGTTGCCTTATATCACTGCTTATCATATCAGATACCCAGTTCCTACCTTCGTTCGCGGAACGCTCAGGTATGTAGCCCCTCTATATGCTGAAAGACAGCGCTTCTGAATCGACTTTGGCATGAAGGTATCCAGGCTTCAGTTCTCTCATGCAGTCGTTCAAGACACTCGGCTTGCTGAACAACGAGAAGGAAATGCATCTTCACGACTGGGGCACCTTTGTGACACAAAGCATGCTCCTTATGTACAAGATCGACGACGGTATCCTGCCGCCTCTGCCCTCGATCATTCCCTTGGAACACCTTGCCCCACTTCAAGAGGCGCTCGAATATCTCGGTCTGGCGAAGCCTACCGTACCCCGCCCATCTCGTTCTCATTCTCGAGTGATGCCTCCTCTGCCCGCCGGTGCAATGACCCCACTTGACATCTTCGCCTACGTCCTGGCTGCGAAGCTCAAGTACGAGCCGCACGAGCGCGACATGGTCGTCCTCTCACACGAGATCATCACCGAGCGCAAGCCCCTCGCGAGCCCCTCGGCCCCTCGTGAAGTCGAGATCCATACATCTACGCTCATCACGCACGGCACGCACGAATCCGATGTCGGTTTCAAAGGTGCTCGCCCTGCGTCGGCGATGGCGCGTACGGTTGGCCTCCCTGTCGCCCTCGCGGCGCTGCTCATCGTTGACGGAAAGACTCTCGGCATGTCTGGCGTGCACAAGCCAACGCACCCGACGCTGTATGTGCCGCTCTTGGCGGGTCTCGAGGAGCTGGGCATCACGATGAAGGAGAAGGTGAGGAAGGAGAAGCGCAAGCCGGTACTCGTGCGCAATGGGGAGTACAACGGGCTAAGGGTACGGGGAGGACGTGATATTGAGGGCAGACCGAGGACGGTGGAGGATGCGCTTATTGCGTCGCATGAAGGACGATCGTTTGTCGATAGGATGGAAGGCGGAGAGGTGGTTCGAGATTTGAACCAGGATCCTCATTGGAAAGAGGATGAGTACGTGCCTTGGGAGAAGAGACCATAGCGCATTAGAGTAGATCGCGTTCAACTTTTCATTTTATACTCTGCAGATTTACTCAAGCACGATATCATTCGCAACCATCAGCATATTTATGAAGTTTCTTTCTGTCTGGCGTATCATCCTTCCTTTGTGTATATACATACCCTAGCAAACTTCGGATAGATCGTTCACGGCCTGGCATTTTCAGACCAGGGTCTACTGACCATAGAGAAACCATACAGTATTAACTTCGAAAAATGACTGGCTTTGACTCTACCGGCTACTCCGAACACTTATTGTTCAAGCTTTGCGACATACGACGGGAATTGCCATGAAGTGGATAGAGTCATGGCGATACGAAGGCATTACAAGTGATTCTGTACGCTAAAGATGAGGTCGGGGAAAACCCAACCGAGAAACCCAACCTCTCCTTCCCACTGCAGGTCTTCTAGAGCTGGACGCCAACGGGAGTGCAGTTGACTCCAACGAGAGAATCTAGAGCCCATATGTTAGTAATGCATGAGGAAAACGTTTGAGAATCAGACATACGTGAGTAGATCTTCTCGCACTGGACGGGCTGGGTCGCACTGCGGCGATGAAGAAAAAGAATTAGGAAAGACCTCAAAAATATGTTGTTGAAGCGTACCATGCAGCGCCACTTCCAACCCCAATGACGGTGATAGGAGTGCAATCAGCACCGACGAGAGCAGTGATGTCTTGAACGGCAATGCCGGCGGTGGCAAGGATACCCGTGGCGGTGGCAGACTTGGGAGCAGCAAGCGCATTGCAGCACTGAATGGCGCTGGTAGTATCGGTGGCGAAGGCCGAGGCGGCGAGGGCGGCGGTGATGAAGAGGGCGACCTTGGAGAACATATTGGTTGCTGGACTGGGTGAAGCTGAACGAAAAAGTGTGTTCGACTGAGGGGAGAGAGTGAACCCAGAACGGGTTTTATACCTTTCGGCGGCCCTCTACACTCGTCACGAAGTCACTCTGGCCAAACCAAGTACGGACCGAGAAAAATGTTTAGGAAGAACCAGGAGGAAGCGCTTTAGCCGCCCATCAAGAATTAATTGATAAGTTTTATCCGTCAATGTTAATCGCCGACAACGCTAGAAGTCTTCTCGAGAAGGACGATCCCACACCATGTAGTGATAGAAATTCTACCGCCATAGGAAGTCCTCAAGAAGCCAAGTATGAAATTATTACTCCTTCGTAACGAATAATTTTAATATGCATTGCGAATTTACGAGGCCGACAGAGGTTTGGGGATTTGAGAGTCTCTCGGCGTTCAAAATCAAAATCAGGGTCAGGACAACGCTAATTATGAAATTATGTTTATCTAGGCCTCGTCCTCGGATGCCCGAAGACTGTAATCACTTTGTGTGATGTGTTATGTCATTCTGCCACAGGCGAGAGACTCGAGGCTGCTAATCTTCGACCTCGGCGGTACTCTAGTCGGTTTTGGAAATGACCTAGCCAAATTCGGTAAGCAGCGAAGGGCGGAATTATTTCCTTGGCTGCCGGTTGAAAGTAGGCGGGCGCTTCCAAGACAGATCTTTATGTGCTGCGGTGACGATTCCGGCATTGTCCGGAAGCGATAGCAGCTAAACTGGTTCCCCAAGCAGGTGGTGCCAGCGTTGTCTGGTGTGTTGGGGTTTTGGAGCCATGGAATGGCGACGGGGACTTGGAGTCGGCGCAGCTTGACTCGGAGCAGGGAAGCGGCTGTCTTGTACTCTTTCAGAAGACATTCTTGCATAAATAGAAGGGCTTCTTGCTTCTTGCATCTTCAGTCGCATAAACTCCCCGCACTTACACTCATTACATCAAAGCAATCGAATCGGAAGATGTTCCCTAACGTGGGCCTCCTCATCACCGCCGCCATTGCGTCTTCCGTCGCCGCTATTGACTCATCTTGCAACACTGGCCCCATTCAATGCTGCGACGCCATTGCTACGCCCAGCTCAGCTACCGCCACTAACGCGCTCTCGCTCGTCGGCGTGGCGGTCAGTGGTGTTAACGCCCTTGTTGGTGTCGAGTGCAGCCCTATCACTGTCATCGGTGTTGGCTCCGGCGCTTCGTGGTACGTCCGGGCCTTCGCCTTTCAGCATGTTCTAATCCGTCCCTTCAGCTCAACGACTCCCGTGTGCTGCGAGAAGACCTTCGACACTCAGCTCTCCCTCTGTATGCAGCTTCTGCGTCCTGTTGTTCAGCATTCACAACTAACTCTCTACCTCTTAGACCAAGTTGTTGGAGTCAACTGCAGCCCAATTACAATCTAGATGCAGACACCGATAGCGCGCGACGTTTTCGCCCATAATCATATTTAATTCTCGTTTATAAGCGACTTAAATTTTAGACCTTTGTTCCTAGTAAGCGTACCTTTGGGAAGCATCTTCGAATGCATAGCGCATCAAAATATCCTTTCTTTCAGTCTTCATGAAAGTGGCCAAAGACTGTCGTGTCTATATACGACCCATCCTAGCAGGGTGCGAGAAAAGGGTATGGTGCAAGCCATACAAATTCTTCAATCTGACCTACACTTGCATACATTTTTTGTTCGAGAGAGTGGCACTTTTTTGACCCTCTGGCTGTTGTTCGTGGTCCAAATAACGGATATTGATCTATCAACTTCGCGGCAGTGTGTGAAGAACGAAGATGTAGGCTGGTAGGAGGATTCGTAGGGGATCTGAGGGAAGCTACATGTTGGTTTCACGTTGGTGACAAGTATTTAGCCTTCCCGCTCTCCATTCTAGTTGTTTCTTGGCATTGAGTCGCAGATCTGTCTATTCTATTCTAATAAGCAAATCGTTCAGAGGGTATTCAGCATCCACCCAGCATATTAGTTAAAACGGTCTTCTCGGCAGAGTCGATGGTCAGGCCGTAGTAGTACTTCACTTGGACCCAGGCGCAGACGTATGTGCAAACGTAGCTGCTGAGAGGCGGGAGCCAGTTTGCAGGGTCTGTTATGCAAGCATCACGAAAAGCCGCAGGTGATGAGCGCTGGATCTACACACCTCGGTCGCCTAACGAGCCCAGCGCAGAAGGATCCGCTGTTAATTCGACAAAGTACTCACTTATCAGTGACAGCCACCAGTTGAGGACGAGTCAAGTCGTTCGCGAAAGCCTCGCGTTGAGCCGGAGTCCAATTACGAGCACCCAACACCCATGCCTGCGAATTGTTCAAGAACAAATTCAGGGTAATACAGACAGAAATCAAACCTCTTTCAAAGGAACGACGTGATCCTGGATATTTGTTAAGCATTTCGAACGATTTCTTCACGAAGACGAACGCACTATGTCAAGATCGCTCGCTAAGTCAGTCACTATTCCGTCATAAGGCGATACCCAGTGTCCAGAGGTCGCGCTGCAGGCACTATTGGTGACGACGTTCGTCCCATCGCGCTTGAGGACGGCTATATGCGTAAATGAGTCACTCAGCGAAAAATGGACGAGATCTGACGAGATAGCTCACTCTCGCGAGTATCGCAGTTCCCGGAGACTGGATAAATAAATAAGCAGGGCTCATCTCATCGGTAGAGGACGAACGTGAAATGGAAAGTCTCATGAGACTTGGAACTTCGTGAGACTCGTGGGACCTGGGACCCAGTGGGACTTCGTGAGACTTGTGAGACCTCAAAAGGAAACGAAAAGGTTTTTGTGAAACTCGAGCTTGATTTGAACGCCGTGAGAGGCAAGGCCTTCACGGGTATACATATATAAGTACTCCCCCAACTCGAAGCAACCCATCTGCTGCAACCCCATCTGCGATACGGATGCGAACTCTCATTGGGTAAATACAGGAATTCTCACCGCCTCGACAGCTCCTAAACCATTTCGTTGGAATATAGACGGCAAACACGGGCCGACTCTGCTCCATTTTAGCGCCCGTGCCTCTAGCGCCACCGTCTCGTCACGGGTATGTACATAATCTATTTCTTTTGCTTATTCTCCGTGCTGCATTGCCTCGCATTCATTCGTGTACCTGCGCTGTTATTTATTTCACATTGTCTCTTCATTGGTGTATTTGCTCCTGTCTTTTTGACTACTTTCCGGACAGTGTACTTACTATGTATATAAGCTACTCTATAGACCGACGACTCAGTGTCATCTCCTCAGCCATTTACTTCCCAAATGACTTGCGTGAGTTATCTGCCTTTTTATCTAGTTCTCGTGTACTTACATCATCGCCTAGACTTGGTGCTAGAATTCTTACACATTTACACTCTCAATGGCTGCTTGCTATGTACTTTTCCTATTCATTGAATCTGACATAGTGTGCAGGGTTAAAGAGCAATATATTATTTTCTCAGAAGAGCGTCATCGTACAGTGAATATACAGTGAAAGATGACTCAAGAGATTCTTTCAACTACGGGACGACTTGATGACAGAAGTTTTCTCGCTTTTAACCCTGAGTAGGAGTAACCCCTGGGGACTTCGGGCGTTGCCCGTACTCTGACCTTTGGCAACCCGTGCCCATGCTGTCTCAATGTGTGGGTCAACGATGGAATAGGACTAGACACGAGTGTACTTGCCCCGCGAAAAGCATCGCAGAGCGTCAAATGACACCGTGATGAACACCTGCGAGGGTGGACCACCCATGCACGCTGTCTGGGGCACTGGGATGGGAAATCAGCGAGCGGTTGGTCTTCGTGGGTCGTGCGCGTGTCATTCGGTTCACCCTCAGGGCGCACGAATAACGGCGGCGGCGCCGTTGTCAAGTAACTTGTCATCAGGTTCGTGGCACGGCATGGCGCTGGTGTGCGCGTTCGCGGAGCGTCACCGTGACGTATCAGAAGCGAGGTGCGGGGCGCCGTCGTTGTCTGCATGGTAGGGCAGGGCGTCGTCCTTGTCACCTCCGTGGCGTGTGCGCGCGACCCGGTGGTAACGATAAAGTGGTGGGTATCTAGCACAATCAGGGGTTGTGAGACGTGGCCTTGCTAAATGCGTTCAGTATGGGCGAGGGTGAGCGCACGGAGGGCATCGGTGGGGACGGTAGGTAAGGAGTGCATAGTCCGGGCGCTCGCGACTCACCCCGTGCGGTGGGTCTTCCCTTATGTACTCCTCTCCTCGGTGCTCTTCCTGCTGGGTGGTCTTTCATGGGCCTGGCGGTGAGGCGGCGCTGCTCAGCAGGACCCCCGATAATACTGAAAAAGGTAAGATACTGGTCAACCCAAAACTCGCGGCCGACGGCCGCATAGCTCAGATATCCCTTGGCTGATGTCAACCCACGGTGGCCCATCTGAAGTTCCTCGACACAGATGCAGGTGTCAACCCGCTACCCCGGCCACATCCTGGAGGTTGGGTACTGTCAACCCACAAGGTACCATGGGCCACTCAGGTGCACAGACAAACATTGTGCTACTTGGCCAGGCTTGGCTTGGCTTTGCTCGCCTCTCTGCCGTGGATTGTGGCTCTGACTCCTGAGTCGTCAACATGCGTTTTTGTTGAAGTGGCCTTCGAGCCTCCCTATTTCATGAATCATACACTCCTCGCTACAGCTTCTCTGCCTTTTGTGACTCCCCCACTCGCGCCACACCTCTCAGCATGGCTGATCAACCATCCGACGCAATCCTGGAGTGGATCGGAAAGGGAAAGACATATGAGGATGTTCCTGCGATCATCTCCAATGAGCTGCTCTGGCGGTCTCTTGGACTCCTGCGGTACACTCATCTGAATCTCCCAGCTGCAGCCTTCTTGATATTCGTGCCATCTAGCTGCGTTCGTGAAGTGAACGAAGGGGCCATTCTCAAACTCACCCTGAAGTTTTTCGACGAGGTTTATGTCAAATTGTTGCCACAGAGGGCACAGATTGCTGCAGCAGTCACTCGGCTGCTTGTAACACAACAAAAACAGACCAGAGATGATGAGGAAATATAGTACATCAATGTAATTACATACAGGAGCCTGCAGAGAATTTTTCATGATTTTTGAAGGTCGGATATTGTTGTCAGCCCAATTTCGCAACACTTTGGAGGTTGGGTGCGCTATCAACCCGATTTTTGGCCGGAATTTGGGGAAATTTTGTCAACCCATAAACCCTTCGCGACCCCCGAATTTCATACCTTACCTCTTTCAGTATTATCGGGGGTCCTTGCTCAGCGCGGTCAGTGTTCGCGTCGGGAGTCGGCAGGAAGGTGTGACGGAACGAGGGCTAATTCAAACTCAGCCGAAATGTCGGCAAAACCAATGCCGCGCCACAGGCAGACGTAAATTGGCCGAGGTGCCGGCAGATTTACGCAGTAGTGGCAGGAACTCAGGCTATCGGCAGGGGGACGTAGGAAAGGGGAAAGGGGAATGGACGAAAACTCTTGACCCCCTTATATATTTAGAGAAGTCTCACGGAGTCTCATGAATATTGCAAGTCTCACGAAGTTCCACCAATTCCTGAAGTCCCACGAAGTCTCATAGTTCCAGACAGTCTCATCGAGTCTCATCAAGTTCTACAAAGTCCCACCATCCCATTGAGTGTCATGAGGTTTCATAAGTTGCGAAAAAATCATGAGTTTCATGAGACTTTCCAATATACGTTCTTTCTGCATCAGTAGAAACCTCACTTACTGATATCCCAAATCTTGAAAAGGTCGCGGCTGTATGCAGGAGAGTTGGAATCAACGGCCACCGTAACTATGAGCTTGAATTATAATCGATAAAGTAAATATATGCGCTTGACTTACGTTGTGATTTGCTGTAGCTGGGCTTACTGGAGTCGAGAGAGCTCTGCGACTCAACGGTGCTGCGAGAGTGATTTTGAGGAGAACGAAGATGAAGATCGCAGTACGCATTGTGGCCATCGTCCACGCAAATCAGCGAGCGTCCGCGTCCTGATACGCTTGTCGGTGCTGTAAAGGTAGAGATAGACGAACGTGGGTCTACTTCTTTCCGAGGAAAATACACGTGGAAAGGAAGGCTATCTACAACATCTCAGTAAAACATGTGCGATTCTGCAGGGACGAGTTACTCACAACAGCCAGACATTCGCCAACGTTTCCTGTCGTGGACCTTGAAAGCCTGCAGCCCGTTGAGTGGCCACATGGGCCTGGTGCAATTTTGCAGCCTGCTGATCCACAATTCCGATGATACGCAGATTTCCTTGTCTTATATCTGTCCGTCTCCTGGTAGTAAATTTAGTACAGCAGCTTAGAGCGACATATTTTTAGCACGTTATCTCGACATCCGCCTTTCAGAAGCAGGAGAAAAGAGGTCCGGAGATTGCTGGGAGCCCCGTGCATGTCTTCGAGTGAGAGGAATTTTGGACTTCGTCCATGTGGAAGAGGTATCAGACCAGATCGATTGGAGGGCGTACGGCTTTGAAATTTGAAGAGGGAAGGGAGTAGTTGGAAGGAAATTGCACAGACCCCGATAAGGATTGGAACCCCGTTGATCTTTAAACATCTTATCTTATCAGACACAAATCCAGCGTTCATTGAAAGGATTGGGAGACAAGTCGACAAAGACTGAAGCCCATTTTCTGCTCACCTAGAGGGCGTCATAACCATGTGAAGAACGGTTTTGTTAAAACCGTTCTTCCACTGACATCATGATGTTGAAGGGCTAGTTACTAGTCGCGATTATTTGATTTGCCATACTATGAATCGCGAATCGAGGGTGTAGAATTTACCATTTCTATCCTTTGACGTGTTCCTGCATTTTACCGGTGTTAGAGACACTCCATTCGCAGGCCGATGGCATGGAATAGCCTAGAGACGTTACCATACGCCACAATTTACTTTTCTTGTGTGTCAAGAAAACAGTTCGGAATCGGTGCTCGGTGTCGGTGCTTCTGCGCCTAAAAAATTGCCTTGCCAACCGAAATTAAAGCAGCATTCTCGAAGATGAGAGCCTGGGCGTTTCAAGACCTTGCGCCGACGGAGAGAAGATGCCGCTGACTGAAAGGACAACGGAGCCGGGGCGGTGCACGGACCCCGGCCATCGTAGGCGAACCAAACCAAATGCAGATCATTCCGTAGTTTGCCCTAGTTCACCTTCCACCACCACCTTCACCAACGTCGTCCACAGCGGACGACTCAGCGCACAACACGACCACCACGGCGACCCCCGAGCCCACCGCCTCCTCGGCCGCGGCCCCCGACCCCTCGAACACCGCCCCGACCCCCAACACCGCTCCCAGCACCACCAACTCTTCCCTTCCGCCACTCGCCCAGAAGACCTTTCTCTCAGCGAAACAGGCAGCTATGGACGGCTGGAGCAAGATCTCGTCGAGTTTGAACAACATCAACTTCGCCCAGGCGGGCACCAAGCTCAGCAAGGGTTTCAGCTCGGGCGTGCAGGCGACTCGTGAGCGCCTTGGGCAGGTCGCGCCAGACGAGATTACAGAGCTTCCTCAGGGTGAGTTGGCCACTGCATGCATGAAATGTACAGTGGAAGATTGACTTTGGATAATGCAGAGTACAAAGACCTCGAAGCTCGCGTCGATGCCCTACGCGCTGCGCACATCTCCATCCTTAAGTACGTCCTCCTTTGTATCTTTCGCCACCCGTTCTTCAGGCTAAGCAATCTCCACACCAGGATAACCAAAGTCTACGAGTCCGAAACCTACGATTACCCCGTGCAAATCCAAGAGTCCCTCTCTGAGCTATCGTCCTCGATCGGGTACAACATCACCAACTTTGCTGCATCCAACCTCAAAGGAACCAACCTTCCTGTGCCCACTACACCCACCTCTCCGCCGGTGTCGCAGCACAAGACCCTCCCGCACGCCCTCGCCCGTGCCGCGCACGCTGCAGCGTCCACCGTCGCTGCTACCCCGACTGACGGAGGCGAAGATAAGCTGGGGAGGGCCCTGGGCCTGTATGCGAGCGGATGGGAGAAGGTCGCAGAGGCAAGGCTGGATCAGGACGCGGCGATTCAGGACAACTTCTTGCACCCCTGGCAGACGACGCTGAATGCGAGCATTGCGGTCGCGATGAAGGCGCGCCAGGCGGTCAAGGTTAGTCGGTTGGAGTTGGATGCGGCGAAACAGTCGTACGTCATCTCATTGCCTCCGAGCTTGTAGAGTAGATTTGGATGACTTGGTTTTGCTGGCTTGCAGGTTGAAGAGCGCCAGTGCTGCTAAACAAGAGCATGCTCGTCTTGAGGTCGAGAACGCCGAGGACGACCTCGTGCAGAAGACCGAAGTCGCCATCACGCTCATGAAGACTGTCCTAGAGAACGTAAGCCCCACTGTCCTACCTTTTCTCTCGTTCTTATGCCTAACGTCGCCTCTATCTTCCTCCTAATCTCATCTTCTCCAGCCCGAACCTATCAAGAACCTCAACGAGCTCGTCAAGTCACAGCTGGTCTACTTCAGCGCTGCCGCCGAGGCACTCTCCACCGTCCAGGGCGAGATCGAGGAACTCAGTGTCGCTGCCGAGGGCGAGTACAGGTGTGTTCCCTTCTCACAGCTCCTTATTGCGTCCGGATGACTCATTCATTGTTTTTACCACCTTGTCCCAGAAAGTCCCGCGACCATTGAGGTTCCTCTCAACTAGACGTAGGCTGGGACTTGACCCCTGAATTTGAGCGTCAATCTTCAATTGTCAGCCGGAACCAGGCTGAGCCTGTGTGTTTTTGATAATTCTCTGTGCTCTCCCTGTAGCTCGACCTCGGACTCGAATATTCGTATCTTTTCAATTTTTACATCCTTCTCGCTGTTCGTCACGAAGTCCATGCTTTTATTTCGAGTTTTGTTTGAATGACAACCATGTTTCCGTTTAACCCTTCGCATGTCTGTTGGTGCCTCAGGTGTGGAAGATAGCGGCGTAAGGTGCCTCTAAAAGGAAACAAATCGAGATGCGCCGCACCAACGCCAAGGAGGTGTCATCAACCGTCATCTCCCAAAACTCCTGCAACTCCTGCATAGACTTCTTGCATTTATACTAGTGACCACGTCAAATTATTTTGGAGATGAATATGAGCGATCATCTTCGCACGTCACTAGATTTTCTACCGTTAAAAAAAATTGCTGGAGATTTGAAGTGAAGCCTTAGATTGGCCCCGATGAAGCGGGATGCAGACATTGGCCGAGAATTTGCTCATTTTCTCAAACCTCATCGACACCATACGTTCCATTTTCTGCTTCATACATAACTCCCATCAAGGATTCTATACCCCGGATGAACGTCCTTTCTTGAATGCGATGAACGACCACCGACTGCTAGGAACTCAGGAGAGTCTGGGAATCGCTGTCGGGATAACCAGCTATGTGATAGTGACAGACAGAGCACTTCGTAAAATGGGCCTATTTTCGTCCTCGGCGGAATGATAGGTGACCCGAGCTCATCTGCAGAAGAAACCGCCGGTGAAGTGCTGCTTGGCCCTCATGAGCGAGACACGGAATAACAGAGACCTTAAATGTTCAGCCTTGAGATTCGAAAGTTCAAAGAGGAAGTCAATTTATCCAGAGATACAACTCGCGAGGAACTTCTTTAAATACGGCTCGGCGATTTCGACCCCGAATATTCACGCCGGCTTGAATGGGTCCTCATTGTTTCAATTAGAGAAGGGTCGAGTTCTGAACTTATTGCCCCGTAGCAGCCAACGAGCGGGGAAGCTTGTTTCCTCGGTAGAATCACATTCCTGGAGCGTAGAGGATAAAAAGGTGAGCAAGAATTCAACTCCGCGACTGTCGATCATTAACGCCCTCGCCAAAAACAACCAGAAGAAAATGCTTCGCTTACTTTTGCTCGTCTCCGCCGCTCTCGTCGCTCAGGCCGTGGCCCAGTGCAGCTACACGACGCTGCAACAGGCAACCACCGACTACGTTGCCTCGCGGGCCGCCGGTCAGATTACCGCCCTCAGTTCGGCCACCTACACGGAGAACTTCAGGACTGCAGACATCAGGAACAGCGTGTTCTCCCGGCCGCTCAGGATCGACCACAACCGCAGCATCCACGACACAACAGCGTGTGCGACCTACACCGAGCTCATCATTACCGATAGCGCACACCCGTATGTGATCGGCACGCAGATACACTTCACCGAGGCCGGCCAGGCGTCCAGGGTCGACTCGATCGTCACCGACCAGGGCGACTGGCTGTTCAACGCGACGGGCACACTGTATTGGGCGCAGCAGGAGAACTGGGGCACGATCCCCGAGGAGAGGCGGGACACCCGTGCGACGATCCAGGCGGCAGCGGACGCGTATCTCGACTTGTTCAACAATCCCAGTGTCGTCGTGCCATGGGGTACGCCATGTGCGCGCCTCGAGGGTGGAGCGTATACTGGGAGGGGGTTGCCAACCGACACGTGCAACGTTGGAGTACCGAGCGGCGTCCAGCTTGTGAACCGCCGCTATGTTATCGACGAGACGGTTGGCGCAGTCGACGTGTTTTTGAACTTCGGTGGCGCGAATGGAATTCCCGACAGCCACGAGTTCCGCATTCAAGAAGGAAAACTCCGCTATGTCCACACCATGACGGTTATGCAGTGACAGATTGGTATTATCTTCGTTATCGATCGAGCTTCGTTTTCCCTTCATGCTTCACATGCTCACTTAGTGTAGTCCTTGCGTCTTGGTCCAGTACGATCTGGTCTCTTATATCACTCGACAGTTCTTTCCTTGAGCCTGGCCACGTTCTGGTGTATAAGTTCCTCTCCGTAGCAGCAGTGAAATCGTCTTACAAATTGTGCCTTCAATGATATCCTGCTTCCGTCCGTTTGTCTGCTAAGTACTTTACGACCTGTTCGCGCTACCACGTTGCGATTGGCCATATCCAGAGAGCTTGCCGATTAGTAACGGGAGTAGAGTGGATAAATGGGGTTTGTGACTTGACGTTCGTACCATGAAGTAGAAGGAAAAGAAAGTCATAAATATCCACAAGTCATAACTACATGAAGCTGAAAACGTGCGTTACAGGGATTTAAACCTTATATCGCCTCCCTGTTTTGGTGAAGAATGTTTGGAGGATATACACCTGGAGGCTGAAGCAAAGATAAGAGGGGTAGGCAAGTGTAGGTGGGAAGACACGTACACGGCCATGCCGATAACGCCCAAGCTTTCCAAGACGCAATACCAGAACAAACGACTGAGAAAGCACCAATAAGTGTTGCCCCAACACACGACGAGGTCTGACATACTTCTGTATTGATTTGACGATTGAGAAACCGCGATTCTCCTGTGTGTGGTGACTTCATGCCTGTGAATCACCAATTCGCCCAACAAGCCAAAACCAACGACTTACTGTTTCTGTATCCTCTTGATATTCATCAGCATCCCATTCAGCCTGAAGACGCTCTCCTCCAATGCGCTAGTATGCTCAGAGATCTGACCAGGCTTCGCTGGTGCCTCGCGGCGAGGTTCACTCTCAACCATGATGTCAAAATCGACAAGCTTGTCGGTAAGTGTAGACATGTCATTCTCAAAGCAGAAGGAGTATTCGCCGATGGTGTTCGCTGTGAGAACGTAGTCGCCCTGTCGCTCGCGCTCGCCGTCAAGGATGACCTTTTGGTTAGGGTCTTTGATGTCGAAGTCGATATCGAACGAGCCTCCTGATTGCACCTGGGCAAAAGTCAAACATATGAAGAGGGTATCACGGCGCTTATTCACGCACTGCATAGTAGAACTAGGAGGAAATAAGACAAGCTTTTTGAGGTAGACGAGAAAGAAACACACCCCGATCTTCTCTCCTGCCTTGTCTACATCCGCGTAGAAACAGACCCGTTCATTAGGCGCGATCGCCGTCGTCAGTGCTGAGGCCTTAACGGCGACGGAGAGATAGAGAAAGACGAAAAGCGATGAAAGAAAGTGAAGGAACATTACAGTTTGCGGTCAACGACGTACACGACGACCAGCAGCCACGTCTGTCGGAGTCTGAAGTGACCAAATAAGAGGCCAAATACGGACGACCCTGCATTCGACCCTGATTTCCCCCACAAATCGATCGTCATCGTCCCCCACGATGAGCGCAGACTCTGAGTCCGACGCCGCCCTCGACTGGCTCCTCTCTATTGCCGCAACCTGCACGAGCTCGCCGATACCGACGACGTCTTCGTCGCCTGCAGACTTTACGGATTGGCTGCACATCTCACCATCAGCAGCGTCGACGTCCGACCCGTCTTCGCCACTGCTCGATGTTTCTTCGTCGACACGCGTCAATGTGCCGTCAAGTGACGATGGGCTTGGATATCGCTACATCTACAACCTACACAACCTACGCGACGGAGGACCCGCACCGACACCCGCCAACACTGGCAGCAACGCCTCTTCAGCAGTACAGATGGACGTTCAGGTTCCTGGGATCTTCAACCAACACCATCGGATGCTCTCGCTTGAGTCAAATAGCGCAACACTCATAAATACGCCCTCTCCTCGCACTTTTGAACTCTTCTCTCCCGCTAAACATGGCCTACATCGACCAACTCTGGGATCTCTCTCGCCTGTCTCTCTCTTCGCTTCACCAGCTTCGCAGCTTATTCAGGACCTTCAGAAGAGCCCTTTCGGACAACTCTACTACGACCCTGCAGCACCTTCGCTGGCTGCACATGTCTCGGATTTCTCGCCTGTCGTTCGTGCAGATAAGATGCAGGAGTATCTCGAACCTGTGGAAGCACCAGCACCGAAAACCAAGAAGAGAAAGAGAAGAACTGGCCACCCTCAGTTGGCGACATCTTTTATGGAAAGGCTTCACGCTGCTCCTACTTCTGTGCAAGCAGACACAGCTTCAGCTCGAACTCAAAAGCCTATTGCAGAAGCGTCGGAACAAACGACAAACGTTGCTTCCCTTGCTCTCCTTTCTCCTTGCAAACTTGCCCCTGCACGCTCTCCTCGGTTTCAACTAGAGAAACCTTTTACTGCCGACGCTCAAACTACTCTGATATCTCAAGGCGCTCCTCCATTACCTCTGCTTGTGCCATCCGCTAGTCTCTCAGCACGCTCTTTGTTTGATTCTCCGCTAACACCCCTTACACCACTGACAAGTTCACCTGCCGTTTCACCTGCTCCTGCTCCTGCCCTGCTCAAAATCACTCTTAAGATTAAACGCCCAGCCGTCGATCCAGTACCCACCACTCCTGTTCGGCGAAGCAAGCGATCTCGCAGAGCGACTATCATCGAGTCGTCTCCCGTCGAGAGCGAGCCGTCCGAACGGGCTGCTTCGCCAGAACCAGGGACAGAGTCGACCCCTGTGTTCACCAACCGGACTCTTCCTGCAAGCATCGAAATTTCGCCGAACTTCCCGTTGTTCTACCGGCGCTTCCCAATGAGCGCGTCCTACCAAGCTCCAGACGCCGAGTACGTTTACAGCTCCCTTCCTTTCCTCGTGTTTCGTTGCTAACATGCTTGACAGTTCTCCTTATAGCCTCTGCAACGTTGCACCTCCTGGAGGATCGTACAACCCTCCTCGCAGCGTGTTGGACCTATACACACCACGCTTTGTCAAAGGCAAGGGTGTTGAGAAAGTCGGCCTATGCCCGATCTGCGTCGAACCTCTCTCACGAGGCGGCGAAAACAAGAAGCTCTGGTTTGCAATGAAATTCTCAGCTTTTAAGTGAGTGATATGGTTCTTTCATATTTCCTTTCTCTTTCTAATCTCCTATCCTTAGCTACCACATGCAGTACGCCCATGGTGCGGTCGTTATCTGCCCTTTTCTACTTTGTCATCGCTCATATGCGCCTACAATCCAGGTATATCAGCCGCAACCGGCCGACCTTTCTCTCCTCCTACCATGTTCCGAACTGTCCGGCGCCCAAACCCTGGCAAGAAGGAACGCCACCAGATCCAGCAAGGCAAATGCCACAAATGTGACAAATGGATTGCTGTTGAAGGTATCAAGGATATGGAGAACAAGGTTTGTATCGACCCCTTCTTTCTCAAGTCATCGAAATACTGACATTGTTTATGATTTGCTCAGGTCAAAGAATTGCACTGGTACGTCTTTCGTTCATTTGTTCCTTCTCTAGGCTTATACCCGCTTCCTTGATTCTTCTAGGTGGAAGCATGCTGCCACCTGCCACCACGAATCGACTATAGAAGGCGTCGGCGATTATTATGAGGAAGACGAAGTCTACATCAAGCTCACGAACCTGGCAGATCCGGCATCTCCTTGATTCCTCGGGCCTAATTGCAAAGTGTTGACTCAATGTCCGAAACCCAATACCCCAGAAAAGGTTGTATCCGGTATCTTGTTCTCTTCATTTCAATGTAACTGTTTCTTTCGCGAAATTTGTACCACCATTTTTACTGTTCGTTTATTGCCGTTCTTCTTTGCCCGCCTGTACTTGAATATGCATGTTCAATCCATTTCAACGTATTCTACTTATTTTTTATCAATTCTAATTTTATAGAAGAGTGTTGTTATCAGCTTACAGTATCCTCATGCATGTGTTCCGTATCGCTGTCTGTAGAATTTTGCCCGAAATACAATAACATTGTCAATCCAACCATTTGGCACCAGCTGATGACTTTGCCCCTTGACTTTTGCAATTCAGTTTCTGCCAATCCATCCTTGCAGAAAAAGTAAACAGTAAGCAAAGAGTTAAGTTAGACATTCAGTTCAGACAGAAAATACAGGGGCATAGATACTCATAGAGTGGATAGGAAAAAAATATCATATGAAGCTATGGACGAGAAGTGCTGTGAGCTTGCCAAGGCCACACTGGTCACCACATATTGATAATGGAGGGTCCACAAAACTGTCTTCCAGCCCTTGTTGTTACATGGCGAGCAATGGTACATAAAGTTGATGACTTGATGTAGATTTTATTGAGGACTTCTCTTACAATAAAGTCTACATAAATTCTGCTTACAATCTGCATAAAGTCCTCGCCAAGGGCCTCGAGGCGCTTTTCGAGATATCAATCACTTGAGTGTGAAACAGTGGCATCCCCAATGTCAATTGTCTCCTGGTCAAAAGCCAGTTTGTGCATCTTATACAGAAATTAACACACTTCTTCTCTTCAAAATTTCAGAGCTATAAAATGAGTATGGGTTGGTGGGGAAGCAATCTCGTCAGTGCCTCATGTTGTGCTCCAAAATCTTGGAAATATCCTTTAGGATTGGTCGATCTGAAATCGTGGGCCCGAGACGGACAATTCAATAGACGCGCTTTGCTCTTGAGCTGTGCACTCAAGTCTGGATGCATGGGGCTCCATGTTCCAGGATCGTGCATACCAAGGCTCTGAATTCTTGGAGCTTCAGTGGCCTGACGGGTGGCCGATCCAGCCATTGTACCTCAATGGGGGACCTTGGCTCTCACACTTTGGACACAGCATTACTGAGTTCGCTCGCATTTGCTGGTGTATAACTGGCCACACGCCCATTGGAGCGTACTACCATCACTTCAAGATCAATGAGCCTCATGGCTGCACTTGCAGGGCTGCACTGCAGTCCCACCAGCACGTCCTCTTTCGCTGCTGCGATCAGTATTCTGTACATTATCCCTGTTTTCTCAGGGATATTGCATCATTTCTGAAGCACAACCCTATGGTGTTTGGCTTCAACTGGGACCCTTCAGGTGTTGGATGATTGCCTCGGGTGGGGTTATTCTTCCTTTTGGAGGATTTATTGGTGAATTGACACCCTCGAACCTTAGGGTTTGGAGACCTGCGCCCATGACAATTCTTTTGTGCAGGTGGTCAACCTTCTTTGGTCAGTTGCAGCACTGCTAACTCTCTGCATCTGGTTTCGGGCAGGCGCTTCTCTGGCTTGTCGGCCTCAAGACACCCTGCCACCTCCTGGGTGGTGCTGTTCTTATCTCATTTGTGCTGTGTGGCCTCCAAACAGCAATCAATGACTTTGGGGTGTAGCAGAACCTCAATGGTTTCCTCCCCTTATCCTGATGCACCATTTTCCTGATGCACCATTTTCGCAAGGTGGGTTGCCCTCTGGGGAGTTTAGGCGTTTGAGCCCAAAGGGTCTTGGTTGGGGGGGCGGTCGTCTTTTAGTAGTTAACCTAGCGTCTTTTAGTAGTTAACCTAGTACCCAGGCCACGTAGCATACGTGTTTGTAGATAGTGAGCAGGCTGCCATCAAGCACCGCTATATAAATTGCTGATCAAAAAAAAAAAAAAAAAAAAAAAAAAGAATTGTGGGCCTGATGGCGAATTTACACAGAATAGAGTCGTAGAATTTATGCAGAAGTTATTTGATGTCATATTTCCATAAAGTCTGGATAAATTCTAAATGAATCCCATCGACTTTATGTGCCAATGCCTGCAGTGTGAGGATTTATAATCCACTTCTATAAGCTAGGTACATGTATCAAATCCAACAGTTAGCCAGTGTGATCTCATAAGTCCAGCCTGTGATAAAGCAGTCAAGCTTTCCAAGGCTCCTGGGGTGAGTTTGCCAGGGATGCTGGGGCCATAGGGATTTGTTTGGAGGTGGGAGAAGGTAAATAAATGACCAAACAACCCTCCCAGGGATGGGGCAGGGGCTTGGGTAGGCCTGTGGAGGGGAAGGGGTGGGAAAGGGGTGGGAAATCCATCTGAAACAGGCAGGAATGGTGGGGCATGCATGATAGGGGCTAGTGGGATAGCGGGGTGGGTTCTGGATGTGGCAGGGGCCTAAAAATGGGTTGGGCGGGGCTAGATATGCATGGTAATAATTGTCATGGCCCCCACAGGGTGTGGAATGGGACAGGGGGGCCAAAAACATGAAAAATCCAGAGTCTTTTGCATTTTTAATACAAAACAATTTAATGTCAAATCAAAAACATATTTCAGTGTGAAACTTTGCAGACCTTTGTATCTATAGTGGAGGGTGCTTCATGAATATTTTGAGTATTTATTATGAATTATGGGGTGCACCACACAGCCAGGAATAGTGTGCGTGATGGGGTTTGATGTGCTTTGCCAAATTTGGCAATAAAATGATGGCTGCACATCCGTGCATAATTCTGGCTCCCCGTCGCATTATTTCACTTAGCTTTGGCTGAGCAAAATGTTGGGTACATTGATGCCTTTCTGTAGACCCTTCAATCGCATGAAGCAGATGAGAACTCGTTGAGATATGACAAATGCAATTTTGGCTACTATAATGCATGGTGCACCCATGCATCCTGGGGCTTGTTTAGGGCCATCTAACTTGGCCAAAAATCATGAAATACATGTCTGAGAGTAATAGTACCATTGGTAATGCCAGGGGGTGCCTGGGTGTAGTATATCTGAGGAGGGTATAGGTACACCAGGAGACCCACTCCAGATACCCCACTAAATGTAGCTCTGAAAGTCTGAAAGTTGGTACATGGATGGTAAATATTTATTCATGAATTTAACATATTTTATCATAATTTTGTATGGTCTTGAAGCTGGGTTATTGAGCAATTTCCCACAAGCTGAAATATTCTATTGACCTCCAGAAGGGGAGATAGTGGCACATGTAAAATCATGATAAATGACAATAAATGGATAGAAACAGAATGAGGTATGTGCAAGAGCAAGGGAATGATTCTCTGTAAAGTTATTAAGAGGAGAAAGATGAGGTAGTCCCCCATATCAGTATCTATGTAAATACTTGCCAAATCTGCATATCGTGCCCATTCAATGGTGCGTTTGGGTCAGGGTAGTGTCCATTATCATATTTCAGTAGTGACGGGTGAGGCTCCGATGCCTGGGGGAAAGATTATTAAAGAAAGAGCTGAAAATGCATGAAAAACATGAAAATAATTAAAATGGGTACCTCGGAATTGTTCAAAAATTACCAAACTTTGCATGTAAGGGCCTATTAACATTCTGAAGGAACTGCAAAAGACTGGAGGCAATTCTGAGCAGTAGGTGCAAAGATATGAAAAAGGGTATCAGAATGACAGCAATAGCATCAACATCCTGCTATAACTTTTCATGCAAGTGGTGCTTTTGGAATTCAGTTCACATATCTTTGCACCTACTGCTCAGAATTGCTTCCAGTCTTTTGCAGTCCCTTCAGAATGTTAATAGGCCCTTACATGCAAAGTTTGGTAATTTTTGAACAATTCCGAGGTACCCATTTTAATTATTTTCATGTTTTTCATGCATTTTCAGCTCTTTCTTTAATAATCTTTCCCCCAGGCATCGGAGCCTCACCCGTCACTACTGAAATATGATAATGGACACTACCCTGACCCAAACGCACCATTGAATGGGCACGATATGCAGATTTGGCAAGTATTTACATAGATACTGATATGGGGGACTACCTCATCTTTCTCCTCTTAATAACTTTACAGAGAATCATTCCCTTGCTCTTGCACATACCTCATTCTGTTTCTATCCATTTATTGTCATTTATCATGATTTTACATGTGCCACTATCTCCCCTTCTGGAGGTCAATAGAATATTTCAGCTTGTGGGAAATTGCTCAATAACCCAGCTTCAAGACCATACAAAATTATGATAAAATATGTTAAATTCATGAATAAATATTTACCATCCACATACCAACTTTCAGACTTTCAGAGCTACATTTAGTGGGGTATCTGGAGTGGGTCTCCTGGTGTACCTATACCCTTCTCAGATATACTACACCCAGGCACCCCCTGGCATTACCAATGGTACTATTACTCTCAGACATGTATTTCATGATTTTTGGCCAAGTTAGATGGCCCTAAACAAGCCCCAGGATGCATGGGTGCACCATGCATTATAGTAGCCAAAATTGCATTTGTCATATCTCAACGAGTTCTCATCTGCTTCATGTGATTGAAGGGTCTACAGAAAGGTATCAATGTACCCAACATTTTGCTCAGCCAAAGCTAAGTGAAATAATGCGACGGGGAGCCAGAATTATGCACGGATGTGCAGCCATCATTTTATTGCCAAATTTGGCAAAGCACATCAAACCCCATCACGCACACTATTCCTGGCTGTGTGGTGCACCCCATAATTCATAATAAATACTCAAAATATTCATGAAGCACCCTCCACTATAGATACAAAGGTCTGCAAAGTTTCACACTGAAATATGTTTTTGATTTGACATTAAATTGTTTTGTATTAAAAATGCAAAAGACTCTGGATTTTTCATGTTTTTGGCCCCCCTGTCCCATCCCACACCCTGTGGGGGCCATGACAATTATTACCATGCATATCTAGCCCCGCCCAACCCATTTTTAGGCCCCTGCCACATCCAGAACCCACCCCGCTATCCCACTAGCCCCTATCATGCATGCCCCACCATTCCTGCCTGTTTCAGATGGATTTCCCACCCCTTTCCCACCCCTTCCCCTCCACAGGCCTACCCAAGCCCCTGCCCCATCCCTGGGAGGGTTGTTTGGTCATTTATTTACCTCCTCCTGCCTCCAAACAAATCCCTATGGCCCTGTAACCAACATCTCATGACGTAGCTTTGTTTCTAGGAATCCCTCCAACTGTGGCACCTCTGTTGCTGACCTGCTTCACGGCACCTGTGGCCGTGGCTGTGGCCTTCCTTCCGCTTGCTCGTCCTTGTCAACCAACAACATGGCCAGCTCAGGGTTCACCACTACTAGATCCATCCCTCCTGTTCCGACAACCTGAGCTACCACCCTTTCCACCACCTTGCCTCACACCACTTGCACTTCTATAAGCTAGATACATATATCAAAACCAGTGTTTAGACAAGGTAAATTCATAAGTCCAGACTGTGTTTGAATAGTCAGGCTCTCTAAGGCTGCTGGGGTGAGTTTGCTGGAGATGCTGGGGGTAGGAGATGACTGATGCAGCAGTGCGAACCTCACATGCAGGGGGGTTGGAGAAATGGTAATAGGGAACTGTGCCATGCATCCAGGAGAGATATGGTGATCAACAATGGAAGGTTCATTGTGTTGGGTATTTGGACCATGGGCAGATGGGCTGGGTGAACGTGTCAGACCTCATCAGTTCATGGATTCGGATGGGAGACCCTAGAGGCACAATGGGCTGAAGAACGTCAAGCGATGCATCACGGTTGACGGTAGGGGGCTGAACTTGAGGAACAGAGATGTTAGCGGTGCTGAGGGTAGCTGGGTGGCTGGGGAATAAGATGTGACCAAGACTGGCAGTGTCCAAATCAGTACTGAAGCAGCACAGACTGCTTGGAGTTGTGCTTTGCATGCGGCAGGCCGGAGTCATGAGGTGTCATGGAATGCAAAGAAAGAGGTCATTGTTCTCAAACACTTTGGTGTAACAAAGAACAGCCTGCTTCCAAGAGGGCAGGCCAACTTGAAAGAAACCAGAGACACCATGGACCAGTGCCCAGACTGAATATCTAGACAACAATGGGCAAAATGCCAAAAAAAAACAAAAGAATAAGAGAAATATTGGCTTACCAGTCAGGAATAATGCTGACAGCCATCCCCACAGTGACAGCATAATACATTGTGTGAGGGATTGATGGTCGAACAAGAGTGCTGGGTCTGGTGCCATAACAAATGATGCATTACAGAACAGGTCAGTTACAAGTTCTTATGTAAGTAAGACTCATTCTTTCAATCTGGGATGCAGAGATCATTTAATTTTCCCACATTATGGCCATCCATGCTTTTTTTCCCACAGTAAGTATTACACTGATGGGATACCTACATTTTGAATTGTTCGCTACATTTTTACTGACTATTGTAGTAATGCCCTTCTTGCCCTCTTCAAATCACCACCTCCCTTGCCCACTGTGGCCCTCTCTTGCCCTTCCAACATAATAACTCCCAGCACTGTCCAACAACAGCCCTGGTGCACAAACAATCCTGGACTTCATAGTTCAGCGCTGTTCACACTTGTGCTGCCCCTGCCACCTGCCTCTCTTGCCCACCACCACCACCTCATCCTACTTGCCTTGCTCACTCTCTGCTGCCCCTCTCACCCATCCAACACCATGCCCCTGTTCCCCAAATGGCCCCTAACTTCTCTGTTCAGGGCCATTTGCATTTGGTTTCATGCTGCTGCCTGCCTATATTGCCCCACCTTGCCTACCACCTCTTCTCATCCCTCCAACACCTCCAGGGCCATCCAACAATGTCCCTGGTGCTAGAATGACCCCAAACTTGACTGTTCAGCACTGTTCATGTTCAGTTTTGTGTTGTCACCTGCCCATGTTGCCCCTCCTTGCCCACTGCTGCTTCTTCTTGCCCCTCCAACATGTCCAGGGCCATCCAACAATGCCTCTGGTGCACAAACACCCCCTAACTTTGCTGTTTGGGGCTGTTCACATTTGGTTTTGTGCTGCTGCCCATCTATATCACCCCACATCACCCACTAACACCTCTTCTCACCCTTTCAATACCCCCAGAGACATCCAATGATGTCTCTGGTGCTCAAACACCCCCTAACTTTGCTGTTTGGGACTGTTCACATTTGGTTTCACACTGCCACCCACCCATGTCACCCCACCTCACCTCTGCTCATTGTCAAGTCACAGAAGTGGTTGTTGTTGACTTGTGGAGGCTGTCATCAAGTTGCACAACATGACAATGAACTGGTGGAGTGGAGTAAGTAATGGAAGGAGGAATTAGGGTCAGTGACACACTATGCTGGGTCTTCTGCTGCTCAGGTCTCCCTTTGTTCAATGTCCTTCTCTCCATCCAGCTCTTCTATAACCCTCATTGGAGGGCATGGCCATGGAGATGTTGGACCTGACATTGATCTGTGGAGGCAGTCATTGAGTTGTTGGAGCTGACATTGAGTTGTGGGGGACTGATATTGAGCCATAAGGGAGCTGCTTCCAGTTACAGTGGCCAATGTTGAATCAGCAGGCCAACATCAAGTAGTAGAGAGGTGTGGCCAGCAATGAGACATGGGGCCTATTATCAACTTGTGTGATGCAAAAGAGGACTGACTAGCAGGTGAGTAAGGAAGAGTGGAAGGAGAGGTAGTCACTCACTCACTGCATTGGGCATTTAGTCTCCAGCTAATTGGGTCTCCAGTTACTTGGGTCTCCCTTTGTTTTCCTCCTCCTCTATTCAGCCCTTCAAAATGTGCCCTGACCCTCATTGGAAGGCACAGGTGCATGGTGTAGGTATCTATAGTAGAAGAGGAAGAGGAGGAACAGTGATAGTAGCAGCAGAAGAAAGAAAGTGATGATGTAGCATGCAATTATGGCCAGCATAAGTCACCTGATCATTTACCTAACTGTCTACAAATGAAATAGTATTCACATACTCTACATTATATTTATGGGTACTGTATTTTTCTCCTGTATTTTACATTAATTACACAAGTTATTTCATGAGAATTGAATAAGAATTGACAGAGATATGGAATTTGCAAGATGAGGTGAGCGGCTGTGGTGGCTTTGTTTGTTTAGCCAAACATATGACACACGAAAACTCTCCAGGAGTTTTCGTGTGTCATAGCTGTCAAACTCTGCTCACATGACCTAGCAAGTCACATGTTCTTCTACTACAGAAACAATCTCTCTATATCTCTGCAACAGCTGCAGCTACAGCTCTGAAATTTTATACACTATGAGACAATATTCAGAGAAGCTTACATAATAAATTTCAGATTTTCAGGGGTGCTGTGGCATGAGATATTGCATGTTTTAAATGCAGAAAACCCGCACCTCCATATCTCAACACCTACTGATGCTACAGGTCTATAACTTTGAGGCCAACATCACCTATATTATATCTACTTGTATACGAGTTTTCAGGACTATTGATGGTCTTGATGCCAAGATATTGCGATATGCGCATTGTTTTAAATGCAAAAAACCCGCACCTCTATATCTCAACAGCTACAGATGCTACAAGTCTATAAGTCTGAGGCTATTATCAACCATATTATATCTACTAGTGTACCAATTTTTAGCTCTGTTGATGGTCTGGGTGCCAAGATATTGCAATATGTGCATTTTTGAGGTTTTGGTACAAACCAGTAATTTAAATATGCAGCCATGAATAATGAATGTGCATCTATGAACTCTACATTCTCTAATAACCCTCTGTATCCTACATAATGCTGCCAAGGTGTTCCAGTGCTCTGGTCCTTGCCAGGGGTAGAGATTTGAGTGCACATTTGCAGCTATTTTTAGAAATCAGCACTATTCAGTCAATTGTGCACCCAATTCTGTGTATGAAGCTGATATTGTGGAGTCAATATAACTGGATATTATGACTCCTCATTAATGCAGATTTTTTTCAGCTAGGGGATATCTGGGAGAGAGGCCAGTGAAGCCACATTTTCATATTTTTAGGGGTATGAAGCATTAATTTGACTGTAGATCTATCAAATTTGGGAATTTCCCCATGTTCAAGACCTCTACTGAAAGTTATGAATATTCTATGATTTATCATATTTTTAAATTAAAGAGAAATGGCCCAGAAATAATTGAAATATGACAGCATTTGTCACAACCTATCCCCCTGCTCCTGGCTCAATTATACAGCTTCCAAGGCTGTTATCTGGCTTCTGAGGCTCATGGTGTTGAGCTGTGCACTTTCAGGATGCTTCTGAGACATCCAGGAATGAGCTCTGCACTTCCAGGATGCTTCTGAGATGTGCCATGTCTCTGGCTCACCCTATTATGCTGTCTAGCCATTGTTCTATTGTTCTCCATTGTTGTCACAACCTGGCTCCCAGCTCAATTATCCAGCTTCTGAGGCTCATAGTATTGAGCCATGCACTTTCAAGGCACTTCCAAGATGAATCCTCTCATCTATTACTAAGACTACTAGCTGGCCTTGGTTCCAGTTAGCTGGTCAACTTCTGGATTCTATGCTGAATTGAATCCTCTTGTTCATTAAAAATTGGGGACATCCAGATATTGCATGATAGCACAGCTCATTTTCCTCAAGCTGAAGGTGAGTCCCCACCTATTCTGGCATGTTCATTACAACTTTGAGTTCACATTTGTGCATGTTGTAGTATTTCAGTGATATTTGCAATCATATATCTCTACTGCAGGTGGTACAGCATGATTACAGTGCACAGATGGGCTCTTGGTTTAATACAGAACCCCATTGTTTAGAGTGCAGAAGAATTAATAAAACAATCAATAGGACAGCTAAAGATATGAGACAAAAATGAACTCGTAATTGCCATGCAAAGCAATGGCCCACAATACCAAGTGGAAAGTAGCGCTGCCACTGCAGGCAGCAACAGCACTACTATCATCAGGGGTGCATCCGAGACCACTGGTGGCAGCAGGTGCTGTGCTGCTGGAGGTGCTAGTGCTGGAACCGTTGGCGCAAGGCCTATAGCACTTCCTGACAATGCTGTCATAGTCAGAAAATGGGAATGTAGAGTAGTGGCATCAACATACCAATTGACAGGTTGGCTCCACCTTGATTGGAAGGAATGGATGCCAGGTGGCCATCATTCTGTGCAGGCTGAGGGGCAGCAGATGCATTTCCAGATGGAAGAGACAAATACAGAGGTGGGCAATTGTTGTGCATGATTTTTTGTTGGGGAATCTGTGGCCTTCAGTCCTTTTTATGCAAAACTCAACAGGGGGGTGTGGTTCTGTTCTTTCACCTCTGCTGCACCCTAAAACCAGAAGTCTGGTGTGTGAACAAAATTCCCATCATATCAAACTCACCTGTGATGTGAATGCGCAACATTGCAACAAATTCACAAATTGGCAACTTGCCGGCATGATTATCTTTATGTACATTATAGTTTGATGTCTTGCAGGTGTAGTGTAGAAGGGTCTAAGGCCCCTGGTAATCGCAAATTCATGATGCATCGTGAACTTTAAATTACCAAGATGGTTTACAACCTTCTGAGCTGGTTTGTTTGATGGTGCCTTTGATAATCAATCATCTGGATCCGTAAAAAAGATTCAGTACTCTTGTAAATGGTCAAAACAGGTAAATACGCTGTGCAACAAGAAGCAAGGGGAATTTGGTACATGTCTGGACTGTCTTTTGACATGATTCAACACATGCTGCCTGAAACTGCCATTTGAAAGAGACTTGTTCTTCTCATGGATGCCAAAAAATGGGTAGATGAATGGTGAATGGGAAAAGTAAAAGGTGTGTTTCCTGGACCGAATGATCACTTGGCATCTGAGCTGGTTCAGACAGTGCACATGACACGTTCAGTCCATCCACACAGTAAGAAAAAGGCGGCTACTCACTTGCAGAACCTTTCCACTAATACTGATTCCCATCCACAGAATCTTTGCCCATCTTCATTGTTCAGTGAGTTCTACATGGAATTGAACATCATCAATGGTCTAATAGAAACCTAGAAACACAATGGTTAACCCTGGAGCATTCAAAGAAATGCAAAAGCAATTCCTCCTGAGCAAGAAACATACTGATGTGTTAGATGTGGAAGGCAGATATGCTGCTGACACTCTAGCCAACATCCAACATCATTACTTTAAATGGTTCCCCATTGACATGCCACACCATGTCAGTACTTTGTGGTCCCCCACAGAGTGCTATAGGACTCTACTGGACTCCAGTGGAGTTGGCATATTATCCAGTGGAGTCCAGTGGAGTCCAGTGGAATTATACTGGAGTTTAGTGGACTCCAGTGGACTCCAGTAAGAAGGTATAGTGGAGTTCAGTGGAGTCCAGTAGAGTCCAGTAAGAAAGTATACTGGACTCTACTGGAGTGTGATACTGGAGTCTTACTGGAGTCTTACTGGACTCCACTGGACTCCAGTTTTTTTTGCTTTTTTTTATCAACAATTTATATAGCAGTGCTTGACAGCAGCCCGCTCGCTATCTACAGAACACGTATGCTATGTGACCTGGTTACTAAGTTAAGTACTTAAACATGTCCGCCCCCCCAACCAAGACCCTTCTGGTGTATATGTCGAAACTTCCTGGAGGGCAACCCACCTTGCGAAAATGGTGCATCAGGATAAGGGGAGGAGGCCATCGAGGTCCCGCTACGCCCCATAGTCGTCAAACACTGTTTGGGGGCCACACAGCGCAAATGAAAATAAGAACAGCACCACCTGGGAGGTGGCAGGGTGTCTTAAGGCTGACAAGCCAAAGATGCGCCTGCCTGAGACCAGATGCAGAAAGTTAGCAGTGCCGCAATTGGCCAATAGGTCGACTGCCTGCACAAATGAGTTGTCACAGGCGCAGGTCTCCAAACCCTAGGGTTCAAGGGTGTCAATTCACCAATAAATCCTCCAAAAGGAAGAATAACCCCACCCGAGGTGATTATCCAACACCTGAGGGGTCCCAGTTGAAGCCAAACACCATAGAGTTGTGCCTCAAAAATGATGCAATATCCCCGAGAAAATGAGGATAGTGTACAAAATATCTATTGCAGCAGTGAAAGAGGACGTGCTGGCAGGACTGCAAGGCAGCCCCACAAGTGCAGCCGTGAGGCTCATTAATCTTGAAGCAACGGTAGTACGCTCCAATGGGCGTGTAGCCAGTTATACACTGGCAAGCGTGGGTGAACTCAGTGACACTGTGTCCAAAGGTTGAAAGCCAGGGTCCCCCATTGAGATACGATGACTGAATTGGCCGTCTGTCAGGTCGTTGGAGCTCTAAGAATTCAGAGCCCTGGTAGATTGGATCCTGGAAAGTGGAACTCCATGAGTCCAGGAGTGAGTGTGTGGCTTGTGAGCAAAGTGCATCTATAGAATTGTCCATCTTGCAACGTCCAACCCTGACTTTGAGTTCAGTGACGTACTTGTGCGCCTCACCATGTATATGTATCAAAATGGACTACTACCCAGTACCTATTACATATCAGAATAGATAATAGTCTGTTGGGCAATTGCAAGTCCAGCATATAGAGTATGTAACAAGATGCTTAATAATCCTTCTTTTTAGAAAAAAGCATCAGAATTTGTAGAGCACCTTTGGTTGACCCTGAATCAAGTTATTTGATGTCATCAGCTGCTCTGCTTGGCAAGAAAAATGCAAAATACTGAAAAAGTAGATTACTTTTGCAAATTTTAGCATTATTTGGCTTATATCTTATGATTAATAGAGCCAAATACTATCATGCAAGTGGATTCAGGGTCATCTGTTATTGCAATTATCTTCTCCTAAAAAGAATTTTTCTCACAGTCATATGACCTGCATATTTCATATTGTTAGCACCCCTAGTCCCTGTGTAGATAGTGCACATTTTGGCAAAATCCAATTTGTCACATGTGACTCTGATATTGATGTCATCAGCAAACTTGATAGCTTTATTACTTTTTATCAATGCCAAGTCTGGGCCTAGCAATCATATATTTATTAATTGTTTCTATTTGAGGCCATAACATCAAAGTTTCAGAAGCTGACTCTGAAGGAATAGGCAAATAAAAAGTCACATGACTGTCCATCAATCTTGGCGTCAGTCACATTTCTCTTCTATGACTATGACATCTCTCTGCATTGTTCCCTGGACTCCACTGAAGTCCTATAGGAGTCCAGTAGAAGATGGACACTCCACTCCAGTAGACTCCAGTGAACTCCAGTAGACTTTGGGTGGTGACTCCACTGGAGTCCAGTAGGCACTTTTGGCTGGTGTTCCTGCTAATAGATTTCTACCAGACTCCACTGGAGTCCACTGGAGTCCTATAGGGATACGTGGGGGAGTGTAAAGACCTCAACGACATGGGCAGGGATTGCCCGTCAGGCTGCTCCAATGCCTCCCCCACCTCCTGGCTTAGGACTGCAACGGCATGGGCCTTCTCCTCCACCCTCATTCCTGACTGGGCAGATGAAGACCTCAACTCATCGCTCTGTCCCCTCCTTTACTTCTGAGGGCCCCATCTGGAAGCAGGTTCTTGTGTCGTTTGGGGGTACCCCTCCCGACCTCACAAAGTTTTTCACCGAGTCGGCCGTCCGTGTGGCCAAAGGGTACCTCAGGGATGGTCGATCTATATTGCAGGTCACTTCCATCGTCTGCACCTACGACGGCTTGTTGTTGGTTACCCCTGCTGTTGCCAGCCTGTCCAACTTGGACATACTGCGCAACTTCATCCATGAAAGCCTCCTGACGGGTACCCCATTCGAGGTTGCGCTCCCATCGTCGACGTCTTTTATAAAGATACTTGATGTTCCCTACTTCGACCCCAAAGGGCTGAAGATCACCCAGGAGGTGCTTGAAAAGGCCCTCCATACCTCGGTTCACACTGAGGTCTTTGCCTATCTGAGCACCAAACCTCGGATTGATCACAACTCGGTGCACTTGACATTGTGCACCGTCTACTGCAACCTTTGGGACTCCCAGCAGGGAACCTGTGCCAAGAAGGCCCTTGGCCAACCGATCTTCCTTGCTGGGCGGTCCTGCGCAATCAGGCCTGCCGCACGACACACCAGGGTCCCGCTCTGCCAGCGCACTTCTATCAGCCAGATACATGTATCAAACACTGTGTTTAGCCAGTGTGAACTCATAGATCAGGACTGTGATTAAGCAGTCAGGTTTTCTGAGGCTGCTGGGGTGAGTTTGCCAGAGATGCTGGGGCTATAGAGATTTGTTTGGAGGTGGGAGGGGGTAAATAAATGACCAAACAACCCTCCTGGGGGTGGGGTGGGGGTAGGGTAGGCCTGTGGGGGGCAGGAGGGGTGGGAAAGGTATGGGAAATCCGTCCAAAACAGGCAGGGATGGTGGAGGATGCATGATAGGGGCTAGTAGGATGGCGGGGTGGGTTCTGGGTGTGGCAGGGGGCCTAAAAATGGGTTGGGCGGGGCTAGATATGCATGCTAATAATTGTCATGGCCCCCACGGGGTGCGGGATGGGGCAGGGGAGCCAAAAACGCAAAAAATCCAGAGTCTTTTGCATTTTTAATACAAAACAATTGAATAACAAATTGAAAACTTGATATTTCGCCATGAAACTTTGGGGACCTTTGTATCTATAGTGGGGGGTGCTTCAAAAATATTTTGAGTATTTATTATGAATTATGGGGTGTGCCACACAGCCAGGAATAGTGTGTGCGGCGGGGTTTGATGCGCTTTGCCAAATTTGGCAATAAAATGATGCCTGCACATCCGTGCATAATTCTGGCTCCCCTTCGCATTATTTCACTTAGCTTTGGCTGAGCGAAATGTTGGGTACATTGATACCTTCCTGTAGACCTTCTTATCGCGTGAAACGGATGGAAACTCGTTGAGATATGGCAAACACAATTTTGGCTACTATAATGCATGGTGCACCCATGCATCCTGGGGCATTTTTAGGGCCATCTAACTTGGCCAAAAATCATGAAATATATGTCTGAGAAGAATAGTACCATTGATAATGCCAGGGGGTGTCTGGGTGTAGTATATCTGAGGGGGGGGTATAGATACACCAGGAGACCCACTCTGGATACCCCACTAAACGTACCTCTGAAAGTCTGAAAGTTTGTACGTGGATAGTACGTATTTATTCATGAATTTAACATATTTTATCATAATTTTATATTGCCTGGAAGTTGGGTTATTGACTGATTTCACACGAGCTAAGATATTCTATTGACATCCAGGATGGGAGATATTGGCACATGTAAAATCATGATAAATGACGATAAATGTGTAGGAACAGAACGAGATACTTGTGAGGGCAAGGGGATGACTCTGTGTAAAGTTATTAAGGGGAGAAGGAGGAGGTAATCCCCCACATCAGTATCTATGTAAATACTTACCAAATCTGCATATCGCACCCATTCAATGGTGCGTTAGGGTCAGGATAATGTCCCTTAACATATTTCAGTAGTGACCAATGAGGCTCCAATGCCTGGGGGAAATGGTATTAGAGAATGAGCTGAAAATGCGCGAAAAACATGAAATTAATTAAAATGGGTACCTCGGACTTGTTCAAAAATTACCAAACTTCGTATATGAGGAGCTACTAGCATTCTGAAGGGACTGTAAAAGACCAGATGAGATTCTGAGCAGTAGGTGCAAAGATATGCAAAATGAACTCCGAAAGCACCAGATGCATCACAAAGTTGTTATAAGATGTTGATGCTCTTACTGTCATTCTGATACCTTTTTGCATATCTTTGCACCTACTGCTCAGAATCTCATCTGGTCTTTTACAGTCCCTTCAGAATGCTAATAGCTCCTCATATACGAAGTTTGGTAATTTTTGAACAAGTCCGAGGTACCCATTTTAATTAATTTCATGTTTTTCGCGCATTTTCAGCTCATTCTCTAATACCATTTCCCCCAGGCATTGGAGCCTCATTGGTCACTACTGAAATATGTTAAGGGACATTATCCTGACCCTAACGCACCATTGAATGGGTGCGATATGCAGATTTGGTAAGTATTTACATAGATACTGATGTGGGGGATTACCTCCTCCTTCTCCCCTTAATAACTTTACACAGAGTCATCCCCTTGCCCTCACAAGTATCTCGTTCTGTTCCTACACATTTATCGTCATTTATCATGATTTTACATGTGCCAATATCTCCCATCCTGGATGTCAATAGAATATCTTAGCTCGTGTGAAATCAGTCAATAACCCAACTTCCAGGCAATATAAAATTATGATAAAATATGTTAAATTCATGAATAAATACGTACTATCCACGTACAAACTTTCAGACTTTCAGAGGTACGTTTAGTGGGGTATCCAGAGTGGGTCTCCTGGTGTATCTATACCCCCCCCTCAGATATACTACACCCAGACACCCCCTGGCATTATCAATGGTACTATTCTTCTCAGACATATATTTCATGATTTTTGGCCAAGTTAGATGGCCCTAAAAATGCCCCAGGATGCATGGGTGCACCATGCATTATAGTAGCCAAAATTGTGTTTGCCATATCTCAACGAGTTTCCATCCGTTTCACGCGATAAGAAGGTCTACAGGAAGGTATCAATGTACCCAACATCTCGCTCAGCCAAAGCTAAGCGAAATAATGCGAAGGGGAGCCAGAATTATGCACGGATGTGCAGGCATCATTTTATTGCCAAATTTGGCAAAGCGCATCAAACCCCGCCGCACACACTATTCCTGGCTGTGTGGCACACCCCATAATTCATAATAAATACTCAAAATATTTTTGAAGCACCCCCCACTATAGATACAAAGGTCCCCAAAGTTTCATGGCGAAATATCAAGTTTTCAATTTGTTATTCAATTGTTTTGTATTAAAAATGCAAAAGACTCTGGATTTTTTGCGTTTTTGGCTCCCCCTGCGGGGTGACATCATATATGAGCCCCGCCCAACCCATTTTTAGGCCCCCTGCCACACCCAGAACCCACCCCGCCATCCTACTAGCCCCTATCATGCATCCTCCACCATCCCTGCCTGTTTTGGACGGATTTCCCATACCTTTCCCACCCCTCCTGCCCCCCACAGGCCTACCCTACCCCGGTTGGTC
>CACVBS010000098.1:10911-41273 GCA_902728275.1 Cyclocybe aegerita
AAAAAAAAAAGAAACCAAACCAGAGATCCAACGTCTTGGATCTTGTATTCTTAGCTCCATCTGAGATCTTAATCTCGATGCCCAGATTGGAGCACGATCTCCAGGGTCTGTCAGATCATGTCCTGATCTGCACAGATCTTGATATCGGTCCCGAACCGCCCGGATCTGGGCGACGGACAATTAAACCCAGAAGCGAGGCTGAGAAGTCTTTCATTTCGGATATTCTCTGGGATCTTGCGGCTATTCCTGTCGCAGCCCCGGCAACCAAGGAAGGCGTTGAAGCTTTAGCCGATGCTATCGCGACAGCGTTCTCGGACGCATGGCTTGTCCATTCGACCAAGTCCAAACCTACCAAGCGCTCCAAGTCCTGGTGGACGGATGAGTGCTCGGAGACATTCAGCGTATATCAGTTGAGCCGCTCGCTCGCTGATTACAACAAGTTTAAGAAGGCATGTAAGGATGCCAAGGATGATTTCTTTGATGAATGCATCGCAGAAATTGCTACCTCTCGCAAGCGCCCATGGGACCTGATGGAATGGGTCAAACAGCGCAAGCTACCACCCTGTGAGGCTATTCGCGATGGCAACCAGCCTTGCCACGATATGGACGACCTATGGGACGCCCTTCACAGCATGTACAATTTGGCCTCTGGTCGCGAGTACGATGCCTCAGTCTTAGATGAGCTTCCCAATGAGCCGGTCCGCGAGTGGGCTGACTTTTCGGAGCATGAGTTGTTGAGTGCCCTTAAGGGGTGCTCCAACTCCTCTGCACCAGGACCGGACCATATCACATGGGTCCACCTAAAGGAGCTGCTCAAGGACAAGCACGTCCTTGCGCTCTTCATCATGTTGGCCAACGCTTGCCTCTGGGTTGGGCATTGGCCAGGTATGTTTAAGGAGTTGCTATCAGTTATCGTCCCAAAGCCGAACAAGCCCTCCTATGCAGTTCCGAAGGCTTTCAGGCCTATTGTCCTCCTCATCACTTTTGGTAAACTTATCAAGAAGATGATTGCCAACAGGATACAGTTTGACGCCGTCAAACATGATATCTTCCATCCCAATCAACTTGGCGGTATCCGCCAGAGGTCCACCGAGGATGCTGGATTGATTCTGACTCATCTCATGCGAGCAGGGTGGGTTAAGGGTCTCCAGACTAGCGCGCTGGCTTTTGACATCGCGCAGTTCTTCCCTTCTATCAACCATGAGATGTTCATGGCTGTACTTCGCAAGCAAGGGTTTTCACCGGTTCTGGTGGAATTCTTTGCCTCCTACCTTGTAGGCCACTCCACAGTTTACTGTTGGAACACCTTCCAATCCGACTCACGGTCTGCGGACGTGGGTGTCAGGCAGGGCTCTGCTCTCTCGCCTGTTATCTCTGGGCTGTTCATTGCTCCGGTAATGAAGCTCTTCTATATCAAGGCGGCGCCACTCAACATGACGCTGCTTTCCTTTGTGGATGACGGGACCATTCTGGCCCAATCCAAACAACTTGATGATAATAATGTGGGCCTGCGTAAGGCCTACAAAATTATCTACCTTCTCTTTGTTGCCTTCGCGCTCGTTCTTGAACACGACAAGACCAAGTTGTTTCACTTCTCGCGTCGTTGAGATGCCTACAATCCCTCGCTGGATCTGGGGTACGCCCCACATACCGGTGCTACACCTTTGAAGCCGAAGACCTATTGGAAGTACTTGGGCTTCTACTTTGACCACGGGCTCACCTTTCATGAGCACGTTCGCTACTACGCCACCAAGGCGTTTACCACTGTGCAGGCCATGCGCATGCTCAGCAACTCTACCAGAGGTCTCTCGCCTAAACAGCGCCGCCTCTTATATCGGTCGTGTGTGGTCCCCATTGCCACATACGGCTATCGTCTCTGGTATTTCGACGGCGCCCGTTACAAGGGTGCGATGAACCAGTTGAAACGGATGCAGCGTAAAGCTGCTCTATGGATCACGGGTGCCTTCCGCACCTCACCTACAGGCGGTCTTGAGGCTCTAGCGGGCCTCATTCCTGTCCATCTTATGCTGAAGAAGCTGGCAACGCGTGCAGTGTATCGCGTCGCCACCCTCTCGGACACCCACCCCCTTCGCTCTATGATGGGCGAGGGACTCCTTAAGCGAGCCGCACCACATGCTCGCTCAGCCGCCTTGATGACCCCAGCCATGCGAGGGAAAGTCAAGAGCACCGTTATGGAGGTGGACGAGCGTGTCCACACCTTAACTGAGAGCTTCGAGCCTTTTGCGCCCGAAGCTCGCCCAGGCGATCGGTTACTGGACCGCTATGCGGACCGTCTCCATTTTGATGAGCGCGATCCTACCCAGGATAGGCGCCCATATCTAGACGAGCTCATCGCCAGAGCGAGGGCTGACCCGCTGACAGTACTGGCTGCAACTGATGGCTCTGTCCCTCAGTCCAACCAGTATCAGGCGGCTTCAGCTGCCATAATCTACAAGGGACATCGTGAGCTCGAAAGGACTTGCTATGTCTCTGGCAGAGTTACCACCCCAGATGCGGAACTCAATGCCATCTCGTGTGCAGTACGCCTTGCTGCCAAGCAGGCAAACTGCCAACATATCATGGTCTTTACTGACTCCATGGGCTCAGCCCATAGAGCAGTTGACCCTTCCGTACATTCTGGTCAGGCTTTTAGCCTGTCAGTTTGTCGCGTTCTTCAAGAGTGGTTTGAGGCAGACGATCTCCGCCGCATTACCTTCGTTTACGTCCCATCCACTCTGCGGTGGGATATCCATGGTGAAGCACACAAGTATGTCACCAAGCTCAAAGTCAGGGTTGGACGTCGCAAGACGGACAACTCCATAGATGCGCTACCCTCTCGAGCGGCGCACTCAGTCCTGGATTCGTGGGGTTCCACTTTCCAGGATCCAACCTACCGAGGCTCTGAGTTTTTAGAGCTTCAACAGCCTGACGGGCGGCCGCTACAGCCATCGTACCTCAATGGGGGACCTTGGCTTTCAACTTTCGGACACAGTATCACTGAGTTCGCCCGCGTTTGCCGGTGTATAACTGGCCACACGCCCATTGGAGCGTATTACCGTCGCTTCAAGATCAATGAGCCTCACGGCTGCACTTGCGGGGCTGCTTTGCAGTCCCGTCAGCATATTCTCTTTCACTGTCGCGATCGCTACTCCGTGCACTACCCCCGATTTCTTGGGGACATTGCAGCTTTTATGAAGTACAACCCTATGGTGTTTGGCTTCACCCGGGACCCTTCGGGGGTCGGATAATCGCCTCGGGCGGGGTTATTCCTCCTTTTGGAGGATTTATCGGTGAATTGACACCCTCGGACCTTAGGGTCCGGAGACCTGCGCCCGGTTCATCCTTTCGCGCTTGCGGCCGCTATTATAGCGGGTTGCGGCACCGCTAACTTTCTGCGTCTGGTTTCGGGCAGGCGCTTCTCTGGCTTGTCGGCCTCAAGACACCCTGCCACCTCCCGGGTGGTGCTGTTCTTATCTCATTTGCGCTGCGTGGCCTCCGAACAGCGTCCGACGGCTTTGGGGTTTAGCGGGGCCTCGATGGTCTCTTCCCCTTATTCCAAGTCACCGTTTTCGCGAGGTGGGTCTGGCTTTATGGGAGCCTCGGCGTTTGAGCCATAAAGCTCGTGGTTGGGGGGGCAGACGTCTTTTAGTAGTTTACTTAGTACCCAGGCCGCGTAGTGTATGTGTTTGTAGATAGCGAGCGGGCTGCCATTGAGCACTGCTATATAAATTGTTGATCAAAAAAAAAAAAAAAAGTCATCACCATTCACATTGAGAACATCTACCTTAACATTGAAACCAGGTGAGTAATTTGTTAGTACTTCTAATTTCGTTTACTTATTCCAAGTTGTTCCTCTTTTATAGAAAACTTCTACTATGTTAGACCCTCCTATGAGGGTCTAACCTGCTTATCTGCAAGAAGCCAGGTGCACTGTATTTCAATTTGAACATTAAACTCAAGTCTGCTTATATGATCACAATGTAGAATGACACAGTCAATAGGAGCAAACATGAACACCCAGGTATGTACTGCAGTTGAACGTCTACTGTGTAGCTAACAGTCAATTCAGGTCTGTTGAAGGTATTCCCTGACTCATGCTGTTGACCATCACCCACTTGCTCCACCAACCATCACCCACTTGCTCCCTCAACCATTGCCCACTTGCTCCCTCAACCATTGCCAACTCACCCCACCAACTATTGCCTGTTTGCTCCACCGACCATCACCAGCTCGCTCCCTTGACCATCACCAACTCACCCCACCAACCATCACCTGCTCGCTCCCTTGACCATTGCCAACTCACTCCCTCAACCATTGCCTGCTTGCCCCACCAACCATCACCAACTTGCCCCACCAACCATCACCAGCTCACCCCTCTTTCATGCAAGACTACAAATGTCAATATGACCATGACTGTCTACAGCTTCATATAACTACAACTGACTGCACATCATGTATTTAATTTACTATTAGATATAAATATATCAGATTTCAGCCTCTCAAATAACATGAGCTTATGCTTTGAGGAATATCATCAAGATTATGTGCTCTAAAAATGATACATTTCCAACACTTTTTGTTTTAAAAGTGTTCAAAAGTGTTTTGCTAGCAAGAGGACTTGTGTCAAAGTGACGTTTAGTGTACAGATCATCCAATTTGCCTTATGTGCCCAAAGTCAAACAAAGTGACACTTTGGTCACACTTCTGGTATAGGGCTTTTTCTGGAGTCCAGTAGAATTATACTGGAGTTCAGTGGACTCCAGTGGACTCCAGTAAGAAGGTATAGTGGAGTTCAGTGGAGTCCAGTAGAGTCCAGTAAGAAAGTATACTGGACTCTACTGGAGTGTGATACTGGAGTCTTACTGGAGTCTTACCAGACTCTATTGGACTCCAGTATATATATCAAAATGGACTACTACTCAGTACCTATTACACATCAGAATAGATAATAGTCTGTTGAGCAATTGCCCAAGTCCAGCATATAGAGTATGTAACAAGATGCTTAATAATCATTCTTTTCAGAAAAAAACATCAGGATTTGTAGAGCACCTTTGGTTGTTCCTGAATCAAGTTGTTTGATGTCATCAGCTGCTGTGCTTGGCAAGAAAAATGCAAAATATCAAAAAAAATATAGGTCACCTTTGTAAATTTTGGCATTATTTGGCTTATATCTTGTTATTAATAGAGCCAAATACTATTACTCAAGTGGATTCAGAAGCATCTGAGCCTAGGGCTTTTATTGCAATTATTTTCTCTCAACAAAATAATATTTCTCATAGTCTTGTGACCTGCATATTTCAATCCCCAGTCCCTGTATAGATCAAGCAATATTGTCTTCAAAATCCAATTTGTCACATGTGATTCTCATATTGATGGCATCAACAAACTTGATGGCTTTATTACTTTTTATTAATGCCAAGTCTGGGCCTAGCAATCATATATTTATTAATTGTTTCTATTTGAGGACATAACATCAAAGTTTCAGAAGCTGACTCTGAAGGAAAAGGCAAATAAAAAGTCACATGACCTGCCATCAATCTTGGCATCAGTCACATTTTTCTTCTATGACTATGACATCTCTGCATTGTTCACTGGACTCCACTGAAGTCCTATAGGAGTCCAGTGAAAAATAGACACTCCACTCCAGTAGACTCCAGTAGACTTTGGGTGGTGACTCCAGTGGACTCCAGTGAACTCCACTGGAGTCCAGTAGACACTTTTGGCCAGTGTTCCTGCTAATAGATTTCTACCAGACTCCACTGGAGTCCACTGGAGTCCTATAGGGATACGTGGAGGAGTGTAAAGACCTCGTTATGGGAGTCATCGCTATTATTGACACTGGCTCAGAGCTAAACATTGTGCATCAGAAGGTTGCACAAAAACTTGGTCTACCAGTCGACATAACAAAGAAGACACGCATGAATGATGCAAATAGTGGTGAAGGTGAATTGAAAGGACTTGTTGAAAGAGTTAATCTGTGCTGTGGAGGAATTGAGACAGAAACAGAAGCCTACATTGGAGAAACTGTACCTTTTGAGCTTCTTCTCGGACAATCTTGGCAGTGTGGAAACTTAGTCTCCATTGATGAGTGACCTAAAGAAACTTATTTAGTCTTCTGCAAAGAGCCTACTGCCAAATATGAATTACTTGTTGTGCCTGAGAAACGAGTTAATCAGCCAATTCAAAGAATTTGACCATCTATGGTCCATGCTGTCACCCAGAAATCCTGCATGCAAGACAATGAAAGTCCATCAGAGTATTGTGCAGATCCATTAAGGAGAATTTGGAATATTGAAAGCCTTAGATATAACTCGAAGTCACAAGAATTTAAGGATACACCACAGCGATCATCAGTTATGGAGCCATTTTTACAGCCAGAGATGTTCACTTCTTCCTGGGAAAATAGCCTTGATGCAGCAATAACTGAAATCTTTGCAAAAGCCTTTGAGCAATCTGCTGCCCAAATAAATAGTTCACACCTCCCAGAATCAAGAAATCTAATCTTATCATCTTCTAATTCTGGAAACTCAGATCAAGAAATTGCTAGAATACCCTTGAGTCCCAAAGTTGAAACTCTCTCAACTGAGCAGTCAAGCAAACATGATTGTACAGAGTTTGATTATAGAGAACAATGGGCCTGTTCAAAACAAGAGAACATTGAACTTTCTGAGAACAATGCAAAATCTGAGAACAATGAGATTTTTGAGAACAATGAGGTTTTCAAGAACAATGAAGTTTCCAAGGACAATGGAAAGATGCCAGCAACTATCTGACAACAGGACAAAGAACCGATCATAGCCACCCAACCTCAAAGAAGTCAACAGAGTGGATTAGACACTACACGGAAAGAAGCACAGCAATCCCCAAATGACAATATCTCCAAAGATCAATCACCTGAGTGTCACAACCACAAGAGGCCAGGACTCAACTATAAATCATTGAAAATTCAATTAAAGTTGTCTCAAAACCCTATAAGAGAAGCCACAGACACCCTCAATGAATTCTCTAAACCAGAACATACTCAGTTATTCAAATTGCATCCACCAATTTCTTTCAAACTACCCCTATTTTTAACCAGCATGATGACATCAATCAATCCTGCACTGCCACCTCTTGCATGGCTAAGCGACATGCCACTTGAAGCTCAATGTGGTCTTGTAGCCACCAACCATATCTGGGCAGCTATCAGGTTTGGAGAATCCATCTCTGTCTCCCATCCCATGCAGATCATCACCTCCTGAGGTGTTCTTCTTGGAATTGGACTTGATGCTGTTGCCAGGGATTATTTCGTCAAATTCCTCTTTGAAAACATTCATATGAACGTACACCTGCATGGAGAAAGTCTCTCTTTCAAAGGACCATCTTACATTCATTTTAAGATGCCTCGTGACGATCCTTGTCTTTGGTGGCTTATGTTTCCTCACCCCAGACTGCCAGGAGACTGTGACAGTCACTCAGGTCACACTTTCCTCCATCAAAGAAACACTCAAAAACAAAACTCAGACATGCCAGGACAAAGATAGAGCCCTTGGAGACCTCTCGGAGCCCAGAATTGATGCATCACGCCCCAAAAACAGCCATGTCTGCTAGAAATCTATATCAAACACTGTATTTAAACAGGGTATACTCACATGTCAGGACTGTGATTAAACAGTCCACCCATGGAGAGGCCCTGCCAGGTGTGCCGGGGCCTAATGCTGTGGGCAGGACCTGTCAACATGAGCAAACAATGCAAGGAACAATGCCTGAGCATTGTTCCTTGTTGTTTTCAGCACTCCTGCCCCTGTTTTCAATGGGGGGCAGGATTGGATGGATTGGGCTAGGTGCGTTTAGATGATGCGGCTTTTTCCTGGGGCCTGTAGCTATTTTTAGATAATAATGTAATTACAATGACACATCTCTTGTAAAGCTCTCGCCGTCATCTGTCACAATGTCTGGCGAGCTCAGGGTAGACCAAAAAAATAGCAAAAAATAGTATTAAATTGAAACAAAATGTACACATGGTGCAGGTGGCTCTACCAGCCACCCACTATGTAATGAGCAGAAACAATGCATCGTGACATGTTGTTTCTGCTCTGGTCTTGGTCCATGCCCTTTTGCAACAAAAAAAATGCAAAAAAAACCATATTAAATTGTACATTAAAAAATACAGGATGTGGGGGGCTAGTAGAGCCACCTGCTATGGAATATAGGTAAAAGGAGCAGAAACGGTGCATAGCACACCGTTTCTGCTCAGAGAGGCAGGCATGGGTCCCCCCTGGCCCTTCTGCCCTCTCTGCCCACTCCTGTGCTCGTTGGGGCTCCCTCAACCCCTCGTGCACTTGTGGGGCCACTTCCACCTCCTCCGCACTTTCCACCCATGCTCTCTGCCCCCTCTGCTGCTCATAGAGTGCCCATCCGTCCCCTCTGCTGCTCATGGGGGGCCCATCCACCCTCCCCTCTGCCTCTTTGGGTGCTCGTTGGGCCTCTTTGGGTGCTTCACCTGTATCAGCTGTAAAAATATAGAAATCCTAGGTAGTTTCCTAACTCTAAGTCTACATCTGGGAGGGCAATATCCTATCTTCCACTTTGGAAAGAGGGCACATAACAAGATATTTAATAATGATTTTTTTTGAGGAAAAAAGTATCTGGGTTTGTAGAGTACCTTTTGATGACCCTGAATCAAGTTGTTTGATGCCATCAGCTGCTCTGGTTGGTGAGAAAAATGCAAATTACTGAAAAAATGGCTTGCATTTTGCAAATTTTAGCATTGTTTGGCTTATATCTTGTCATTGATGGAGCTAAATAGGTTGTGCTGATGGTGGCAGGGTCACCTAGGCCCAGGATTTCAATTCCAACCATTTCTTCCCAAAAAGAAAATTTTCCACAGTCATGTGACCAGCTAATTTTGCATTTCTGGCACCCCTAGTGTCTGTCTAGACATAGCAGAAGAGGACTTGAGCAAATTTTTGCAAAGTCCAACTCGTTATATGTGACTTTGATGTTGATGGCATCAGCAAACTTGATGGCTTTATTGCTCTTCATCAATGCCAAGTCTGGGCCTGGGAATCATGTATTCATGAATTGTTTCCCTTTGAGGCCACAATAGCAAAGTTTCAGAGGCTGACCCTGAAGGAAAAGGCAAATAAAAAGTCACATGACCAGCCATCAGTCTTGGCATCAGTCACATTTCACATGCTGAGCACTCAGTAACCCCTTCATGGTAATAGGAGAGCCTTCCCAAAATAGAAGGTAGGATATTGCCCTCCCAGACATAGACTTAGAGTTAGGAAACTACCAAGGATTCTAAAAAATTCTAGCTTACATGGCTGTATCCGACCCCCAAAGGGGCTCAGTTGAAGCCAAACGCCGTAGGGTTGTGCTTCAGAAACAATGCAATATCCCTGAGAAACCAGGGATAGTGTACAGAATATTGATCACGACAGCAAAAGAGGACGTGCTGGCAGGACTGCAAGGCAGCCCTGCAAGTGCAGCCATGGGGCTCATTGATTTTGAAGCAACGATAATACGCTCCAATGGGTGCGTGGCCAGTTATGCACCAGCAAACGCGAGTGAACTCAGAAATGCTGTGTCCGAAGTATGAAAGCCAAGGTCCCCCATTGAGGTACAATGGCTGAATTGGCCACCTGTCAGGCCATTGAAGCTCTAGAAATTCAGAGCCCCAGTAGGTAGGATCCTGAAAAGTGGAGCTCCACAAGTCCAGGACTGAATGTGCAGCTTGGGAGCATAGCGTGTCTGTAGAATTGTCCATCTTGCGATGTCCAACTCTGACCTTTAGCTCGGTGACATACTTGTGCACCTCACCATGGATGTCCCAACGCAGAGCAGATGGAACGTAGACAAAGGTGATGTGGCGGAGGTCATCTGCTTTGAACCACACTTGAAGAGCGCGACAGACAGACAGACTGAAAGCCTGCCCAGAATGCATGGAGGGGTCCACAGCTCTATGGGCTGAGCCCATAGAGTCAGTAAAGACCATGATATGTTGGCAGTTTGCCTGCTTGACAGCAAGGCGCACTGCACATGCAATGGCATTGAGCTCCACATCAGGTGCAGTAACCCTGCCAGAGACGTAGTGGGTTCTATTGAGCTTGTGCTGTCCCTTGTAGATAATAGTGTCTGAAGTCGCCTGATACTGGTTAGACTGAGGGACAGAGCCATCAGCCGCAGCCAGTACTGTAAGTGGGTCAGCCCTTGCAGTCGCGATGAGCTCGTCAAGATACAGGCACCTATCCTGGATGGGATTGCACTCGTCAAAGCAGAGACGGTCTGCATAGCGGTCCAGTAACCAATCGCCAGGGTGAGCTTCAGGTGCAAAGAGCTCAAAGCTCTCAGTTAAGGTGTGGACACGCTCGTCCACCTCCATGACAGTGCTCTTGACTTTCCCCTGCATAGTGGGAGTCATCAAGGCGGCAGAGCAGGCATGGGGTTCAGCCCACTTGAGAAGCCTCTTGCCCATCATGGAACAGAGAGGGTACCCCATCCGCTGCTCATGGGGCCTGATCTGTTGTTCATTGCACGTTCTGCCCATTCGTCACACATTGGGCTTGTACGTTGCTCATTCCGCCTGTTCGTTGCTCGCCCAGCCATGTAAGCTAGAAAAATATAGAATACAAGACAGTTTCCTAACTATGAATTTAAGCCCTGGAGGGCAATATGCTACCTTCTGCTTTGGGAAGGCTCTCCTAATAAGAGGGAGGGGTTGCCAGGTGCCCAGCATCTGCAAGGGTGATGAGGAGGGGGTAAATAAATTAGTAAGCATCCATTTCCGGGGTGGGCAGGTGGTGGGAGGTGCAGGAGGCCAAGCAGGACCCCGGGACTGCAGAACTGGTCATGTGACCTGTTTGCTCTGCAGCCTCAACTGGGGCCGTTTTTTGTGAAAAAAGTGCCCAGGGCCAATGTGATAGTATGTTACTGTATGTCATAAAAAAATCAGGAGAATCTGGAATCTGGAATGTTGCGAAACGGTGCATATGAGGTGTCACCTTAACTTGGCACATGTTTATTTTTAGCACAAGCTGCTAAATTGGGATCTGCCATCAAAATAGCCATTGCTGGCACATTTCAGGCTCGTTTGGCTTCCCCCTGGGTGTAAATTGATGGGAACGATGACGCAATAATTTTGAGGGAATTAATAGCTACCTGTAGACACCCAGAATGTGGGAATACAACCATTTTTGGCGATGTTATGGCCTAAACTGTGCTTCTATGCACAAAAATGCGAAAATGCGCACCTAATGCTCTGCTTCTCATGCATGCCTGCCTCATAAAAGCTAGCCAATAATTTAGTATGCTACTAGAGCTTTAGAACGAGCCAATAATAATGGCCTTGCATGCATTATTGGTTATGCAATGGGCCTTTCAATGTTTATGTGCTAAAAAACCGAAAAAGCGCACTCAAATCTCTATGCCACACATGTATTTATCCTTCCAAAACATTATGCGTTCAGATAGACATTATTAAAGGCTACAAAACGCGCTATTCAGCGTCTCCACGCATTCATTTGTTCCAAAGATATACCTACAACACTTCAGAACATACCAGAAAAATCAAAAATGAGCACTGTTATATCCCTTCAAGGAAAACTGGGGTTATTCCTGTCACTCCAACATAATCTGAACACTATCCTATCACCCTCCCTTCTTTTTCTGCCCTCAAGACTGTGTAGAAACACCCCCATTCCATTACCAAAGACACTTCCACCTTCTTGCCCAGGAGATTCCCACAATGTTGATGGTGGACATGGCATCCTTCTGGCATGTCCTCTAGTGTGCCAAATCTCCTCGGATAGCTCAGAATACTTACTATACTACTGTTAGAGTGATATAGAAAAGGTCCAACACAAATTGAATAAGAACTGAATATGTTATTCATGCAACTGTCCTTCTGCCTTCTCAATTGCCCTCTCCAAGATTCTACCTCGGATTGGAGGTATAGTCCTTGCTCTGAAATTTTGTAAAAATATGTTTAAAATAGATATTATAGATTAGAGTAATTATCAGGTGTTTTTTAAAGCCCTCTCAGAGGTGTGAGCAATGATACTACCTCCAGTTTCCAGAGTGAACACATTTGACAAACTAGGCAATATGGTGATCACCACTCATCACCAGTCTGTTTGAGGTTCATTTCAGACCTCCTGTCTTCCACAATGACCCAATCACAATAGAACTTTTTGAGGACACTTAGAAGTAGTCAGTAGAATGTTTCTGCATTGTCTGATCAATTATATATATCCTTGATCTCCTTAAAAGTGGCAATCAGTTCGATTTTTATGTTATCTAAGGTGTCACATTGGTCGTCTCGGAGGTGTCAGAATTTCAAGAGGAGATCGTTCTGATCCCAGGACATGTTTCTTCTTGAAGATTGGTGAAGAATTGGGCATCCCATGGGGAAAACAAGGTGATTATAGGTACAAAACCCGAAATTGGCCACTGCAAGTGCATTTGGCATTATTAACTCCTGTATTCTTGCATGGAGGTACCTATATGGCTACTATTAATATGCATATATGTCAGAGCTCACACAAACAGCCTGGGGAATGGGAAATGGAGGGCGCATTTCTGGCTCTTCAGGGGGAGGAGGAAGGGGTGCTTATATTATATTAAAGGGAAGTCTATACCATGCTATGTGAATATAAATGATGACTAGGGAACTGGGTGAGACTGACTGAAAAGTTCCACAGGTCTTGGATAAGAATTGGGGGAGATACAGAAGTTTGCATTTTGTGATATTGAGGGATGAGGAGTGTTGTAGGTATATCTTTGGAACAAATGAATGCGTGGAGACGCTGAATAGCGCGTTTTGTAGCCTTTAATAATGTCTATCTGAACGCATAATGTTTTGGAAGGATAAATACATGTGTGGCATAGAGATTTGAGTGCGCTTTTTCGGTTTTTTAGCACATAAACATTGAAAGGCCCATTGCATAACCAATAATGCATGCAAGGCCATTATTATTGGCTCGTTCTAAAGCTCTAGTAGCATACTAAATTATCGGCTAGTTTTTATGAGGCAGGCATGCATGAGAAGCAGAGCATTAGGTGCGCATTTTCGCATTTTTGTGCATAGAAGCACAGTTTAGGCCATAACATCACCAAAAATGGTTGTATTCCCACATTCTGGGTGTCTACAGGTAGCTATTAATTCCCTCAAAATTATTGCGTCATCGTTCCCATCAATTTACACCCAGGGGGAAGCCAAACGAGCCTGAAATGTGCCAGCAATGGCTATTTTGATGGCAGATCCCAATTTAGCAGCTTGTGCTAAAAATAAACATGTGCCAAGTTAAGGTGACACCTCATATGCACCGTTTCGCAACATTCCAGATTCCAGATTCTCCTGATTTTTTTATGACATACAGTAACATACTATCACATTGGCCCTGGGCACTTTTTTCACAAAAAATGGCCCCAGTTGAGGCTGCAGAGCAAACAGGTCACATGACCAGTTCTCTGCAGTGCCCTGGGGTCCTGCTTGGCCTATCCCACCCCCATTCCACCCCCTCCTGCACCTCCCACCACCTGCCCACCCCGGAAATGAATGCTTACTAATTTATTTACCCCCTCCTCATCACCCTTGCAGATGCTGGGCACCTGGCAACCCCTCCCTCTTATTAGGAGAGCCTTCCCAAAGCAGAAGGTAGCATATTGCCCTCCAGGGCTTAAATTCATAGTTAGGAAACTGTCTTGTATTCTATATTTTTCTAACTGATACAGGTGGTCAGATAATCAGTGCGGGCAGGGTTATTCCTCCTTTTGGGGGATTTATCAGTGAATTGACACCCTCGGCCCTTAGGGGTTGGAGACCTGCGCCCGCAATCATTTCTTTGCACTTGCAGTCCACTGCTATGGTGGGTTGCAGCACCGCTAACTTTCTGCATCTGGTTTCAGGCAGGTGCATCTCTGGCTTGTCAGCCTTAAAACATCCTGCCACCTCCCAGGTGGTGCTTTTCTTATTTTCATTACACTGTGCAGCCTCTGAACAGCGTCCAATGATTATGGGGTTTAGCGGGGCCTTGATGGTCTCCTCCCCTTATCCCGCATCACTGTTTTCATGAGATGGGTCTGGCTTTGTGGGAGTTTAGGCATTTGAGCCTCAAGGCTTGTGGTTGGGGGGGCGGACATCTTAACCAGGCTGGGCAGTGTATATGTTCTGTAGATAGCAAGTGGGCTGCCGTCGAACACCACTATATAAATTGTTGATCAAAAAAAAAAAAAAAAAAGCAGTGGATGGGGAGAACTGAGGGGGTAGAGGGGTAGAGTGGGCCCCCAGCGAGCACTGGAGGGGAAGAGAGTACCCTGCTGAGCAGAGAGGGGGTGGGAGGGGGACCACCTGTCCCCCTGAGCAGAAACGGCGTGTCATAGCATGCTGTTTCTGCTCATTTGGTATTTATCTCATAGCAGGTGGCTCTACTCGCCACCTGCAGCATGTATTTATCTTATTACAATATATTATGATTTCTTTGCATTTTTTTGCTATGAAAGAGCAGGGACCATGAGCAGCAGAGTAGAAACGACGTGTTGTGACATGTCATTTCTATTCATTTTCTCCTGATCTCATAGTGGATGGCTGGTAGAGCTATGTATACATTTTATTTCAATTTAATATGATTTTTTGCTATTTTTTTGGTCCCCCCCAAGCTCGCCGGACGTCATGACAGATGACAGCGAGAGCTTTACAAGAGATGTGTCATTGTAATTACATTATTATCTAAAAATAGCTACAGGCCCTGGGAAAAGGCCACATCATCCAAACGCACCTGGCCTAATCCATCTAATCCTGCCCCCTGACAATGGGGGAAATGGTGCACAATGATGAGGAATATGTTTCCTCATAGTTGACACCTGTTCCCTGTCGAAAATGGGGGCAGGAGCGCCAAAAACAACAAGGAACAATGCCTGAGCATTGTTCCTTGCATTGTTTGCTTGTGTTGACAGGTCCTGCCCACAACACTGAGCCCTAGCATGCATGGCAATGGCCTCTCTGTGGGTGGACTGCTTAATCACAGTCCTGACATGTGAGTATACCCTGTTTAAATACAGTGTTTGATACATTTACCTAGCTTATAGAAGTGCCAAAAATGCTCGTTCTATGCCTACAGACTCATCTGAGCCCCCCATGACACCTCGCAATAGTTCGCCACTTTGGGAAGTGCCCAGACACACCTCTACGACCACCAGTGCCAACCCAAATCTTGCTCACGCTCCCACCCCTGAATTTTGCTACAAGGTTGTCCTCAAAAACCCAAAAACCCATATATTCGACTCTTCCAACCTCTTCTTTGGCTCCGGCGGCTCCCTGGACCCTCCAGACCTCAACAAATGCTTGCACCTCACCCTTACATGCGACAAGAAGCAATTTTTGGAAGATGTTGATTGGTACTTGTGGGGAGACAAAGATTTTGAGGACGGCATCGTGATTCCAATGTCCCTGCATGAGGGATTGTCTGTCTGTGGCCAAACAGCTGATGGGTGCGTGCTCTACCATTTCCCCGCAGTCCAACAGCTACTCACACATACAGCCCTGTCATTCCCCAACTCGGTTTATCAACTTATCTTCTATGACCCTGACTCTGACTCAAGTGAGTACACTACAAGCGACAAATCATTAAGTGATGATGATATGAACATTTATGTGGACAACTCGGACAGCAAGGACTTCAAAAACACAGCCCCTCCTCATGCTACATCTGCGCTGCCCCTCGATTCATCTCCAGTCTTTCACTACAACATCTCGCAAGCCTATTTGTCACCACCTGCATCGGTTCTTTCTACTGTCACGCTGTCAAATCCAATAACTACAGCCAATTTCAGCATTCTATCAGGGCCTGGACAACACACCACCTCAGAACTTGTTCAACAGACTGCATGAACTCTTGACAACCCTAGCCTTGGCCATGAATCCCCACAGCACCCAGAAAGTGCATTTGATGTTGTCTATCCTGACAACAACAATGACAATGACAATGATGACGACAACAACAATGATGACTGGATGTCCATCCAAGCTGTGCATTCCTCATCCCCTCCTCTTCTTGAAAGCTCTTTGCCATCATCAGGAGATGATGATAGCTCCCCACTGTCATCACCATCACCTCTACAGCTGCTCGTTTGCCACAAAACAGAGATGGTACCTCTTCCAACACGAATCAATGGAATATGGAAGAAACCCTCCTGTGACAGCTCACCTGATAGCAATGACAGTTTCAGCCACTCAGAACACGCCAACCTTGAAGCCACATTTCAAGCTGTGCTCAGCGCTGTCAATGGACCCTATGAGCTGCTGCATAATCTTACTAACCGACTTCTTGACAGGATGAAGATTCATTCTGCAAAGATCCCTCATGCCAACCCTCGCTCTCATGCTGACTGGCATGACTTCATATATCCCTACCTCTTTGATAAGATATTCCTGTATCAGCCAGTGATGTCAGTGATATGTATGAAGCTGGGCAGTTGCCCAAAACTGGCAATGCATCAGGGAGGGCAGTTTCCCAGCCCTATAAAACAGAGACAATTGCTAGAGGCTATTGATATTTCTTCAGATAACAGGTCACATGACTGTAGGAATCAACTTTGTTTTGCATTTTTCTCAACAATGACTAATGCTGCTGATGTCATTCAAGTACCATCAGGATCACCTCAATATGATCTACAATCCTGCACAAAAAATTCCCAAAAAGGAAATTGGGCAATTGCCCAAGCTGTCACACCTAGAGCAAAACATGCCTACAATACCAGTGTTTTAAGGCCTGGAGAACTGCCCTCCCTGATGCATCCCTCATATTGGGCAACTGCCAATAATCAATATATCAGCTGACAGCAACAGGTGGATCCTACCCAGGACAGGTGCCTGTATCTTGACGAGCTCATCGCTATTGCAAGGGCTGACCCACTAACAGTACTGGCTGCAGCTGATGGCTCCATCTCTCAGTGTTAGACCTTGCCAAAGCTACTTTTATAATTCAAGGATTCCAGCTGGATATGCCTACCAGTGACTTACTGGCATTGCAAATTTGACAGATGACCAAGTATCCACAAGATATTGCACATGTGGCAGAGACATTGAAGAAAGCATGATTCACTTCAAAAGATCAGTTTGAGTGTCAGTTCCATAAGCGGATGAGCCAATACAAGTTTAAAGTTGGTGACATGGTCCTGATATGCAATGATCAGTATCACATTTGGCATGATTGCAAGACACACAAACATTATCTAGGACCCTATCTCCTCACAGCCCGTTCAGCGTCAGGAGGTTTCGAAGCCAAGGAATGTAATAATGCAAAAATGGAGAAGAGAATTCACGCTGGCAGGCTAGTCCCATACATCACCAGAAATCATGCCTTCATGCAGGATCACAGCAGTGACAATGACTGAAGAGAGAGAGGCCAATATAGATCCCAATGAAGACTTGAATTCAGAAATCTCATGTACACATCTAAAACAGGAAGTAAATCCAGAAGCCAGTTCTAGGAGTCAGCCAAAGATGCACCCTGTTTTTGATGGCTATCACATCAATGTCAACAAATAGACTTTGACTGTAAAAGATCGGCCACTGTCTATGCTTTCTTCTTTCCCCAACACTACCACCTCTACCACTACTCAGACCAAAATCTTTGCTATGCCTAACACCTCCTTTGCTGCTCTTTTCCAATTTGCACACATTGCACTTGCTCAGGCTCATGTCCTACCACCTACACCTCCACCCTCCAAAAATTCCAGCACTGCCAGCAGCATTGTCTTCCAAACCTTTAGCCACTCTTCTGATGATGACAGCAATAACAACATCCAAATTGAAGTCAGCAGCCTGCGTATCAATTACAAAGAGTTGGAGCCCCAAGCGACTTTCATTCAATTTGAAATATCTCAACTGGCCTGCAATCGTTTTTGCATGCCACCAACATCTTGCAGCCATCGACCAACAAACTACATGAAGCTGTTGCTTGCAGTCAAATGGGTATCTCCATATACCTTCACCTTGACAGACTTTGACATTATTCTACACCTCAAGATTCTGTATGTTGATTGTTTGGATATCCACCACTTGGAAGAACCTGGATGCTATTATGGCACTGCTGGCACCTACAACCTCAATACAAGCAGCTTCTATTGGAAGAAGAAGCCCATTATTTGCTGAGGCACGCCATTGGAGTTTATGAATGTACACAGCATCAACATTTGCTATATTGTCATGCAAAACTGAGAAGTTCAGGGAGAATATGCTGCTATTGCAGCAGTTGCATTCTTGATGGATGGAATGGGCTATTTCAAATGCCAAAGTGACACTTGGCCACCAATCATCATTGAAGTTGCAGTTGCATTCATCAATCCAAAGTTTCTCTGGTGAAACCCAGGAACTGATCCTTTGTTTGCTGACACAATTGGAGCCCACCATGAGGGGGTTTTTCAGTTCATTTTTTGAGTTTTTCAATAGTATGTCTAATTCAAGACAGAGTTTCACTGAGTACTGAAATCCTGCATCAGATCAGACTGACAAAGTAACACCACCTTCTCGTAATTCATGATCCTGCTCCCGCACCCTATCTGTTGTCTCTGACCCTGATCCAACCACCACTATGAATACTTCAGGTTATCCAACTGAGTATATGAGCACTGTTTTTTTTGTTTTTTTTGATCAACAATTTATATAGCGGTGCTCAATGGCAGCCCACTCACTATCTACAAAACACGTACACTGCACAACCCAGTTACTAAGTTAACTACTAAAAGATGTCCACCCCCCCAACCACGAGCCTTGAGGCTCAAATGCCTAAACTCCCACAAAGTCAGACCCATCTCGTGAAAACGGTGATGTGGGATAAGGGGAGAAGGCCATCAAGGCCCCACTAAACCCCATAGTCATTGAACACTGTTTGGAGGCCATGCAGTGCAAATGAAAATAAGACCAGCACCACCCAGGAGGTGGCAGAGCAGCCATGTAAGCTAGAATTTTTTTGAATCCTAGGTAGTTTCCTAACTCTAAGTCTACATCTGGGAGGACAATATCCTATCTTCTATTTTGGGAAGGCTCTTCTATTATCATGGAGGGGTTACTGAGTGCTCAGCATGTGAAATGTGACTGATGCCAAGACTGATGACAGGTCATGTGACTTTTTATTTGCCTTTTCCTTCAGGGTCAGCCTCTGAAACTTTGATATTATGGCCTCAAAAGGAAACAATTAATAAATACATGATTGCTAGGCCCAGACTTGGCATTGATGAAGAGCAATAAAGCCATCAAGTTTGCTGATGCCATCAACATCAAAGTCATATATAACAAGTTGGACTTTGCAAAAATTTGCTCAAGTCCTCTTCTGTTATGTCTAGACAGACAGTAGAGGTGCCAGAAATGCAAAATTAGCTGGTCACATGACTGTGGAAAATTTCCTTTTTGGAAAGAAATGGTTGAAATAGAAACTCTAGGCCTAGATGACCCTGCCACCATCAGCACGACCTATTTGGCTCCATCAATGACAAGATATAAGCCAAACAATGCTAAAATTTGCAAAATGCAAGCCATTTTTTCAGTAATTTGCATTTTTCTCACCAACCAGAGCAGCTGATGGCATCAAACAACTTGATTCAGGGTCATGAAAAGGTGCTCTATGAACCCAGATACTTTTTTCCCCAAAAAAAATCATTATTAAATATCTTGTTATGTGCCCTCTTTCCAAAGTGGAAGGTAGGATATTGCCCTTCCAGACATAGACTTAGAGTTAGGAAACTACCTAGGATTTCTATATTTTTACAGCTGATACAGGTGAGGGTGGCCCCACTTCCAGCAGCACTGGCATAGCAGAACCCTGGTGTGTCACACAGCAGGCCTGATAGAACAGGATCACCTGGCAAGATAAATTGGTTGGCCTAGGGCCTTCTTGGCATGGGTTCTCTGCTAGGAGTCCCAGATGTTGCAATTTTTTATTTTATTTTATTAATTTTATATCAACAATTTATATAGTGGTGCTTGATGGCAGCCCGCTCGCTATCTACAAAACACGTGTGCTGCGCAACCCGGTTACTAGGTTAACTACTAAAAGACGTCTGCCCCCCCAACCACGAGCCTTGAGGCTCAAACACCTAAACTCCCTCAAAGCCAGACCCACCTCACAAAAACGGTGACATGGGATAAGGGGAGGAGACCATCGAGGCCTCACTAAACCCCAAAGTTGTCAGACGCTGTTCAGGAGCCATGCAGCACAAATGAAGATAAGAATCACACCACCCAGGAAGTGGCAGGGTGTCTTGAGGCCAACAAGCCAGAGATGCGCCTGCCTGAAACCAGACACAGAAAGTTAGCAGCGCCGCAACCTACCACAGCGGTAGGTCACAAGCACAAAGAAATGATTGCAGGTGCAGGTCTCCAACCCCTAAGGGCCGCTAGTGTCAATTCACCAATAAATCCCCCAAAAGGAGGAATAACCCTGCCCACGCTGATTATCTGACCCCCAAAGGGTCTTGGTTGAAGCCAAACGCAGTAGGATTGTGCTTCAAAAACGATGCAATATCCCCAAGAAACCAGGGATAGTGTACAAAATATCTATCACAACAGTGAAAGAGAACATGCTGACGGGACTGCAAAGCAGCCCCACAAGTGCAGCCATGAGGCTCATTAATCTTGAAGCGACGGTAGTACGCTCCAATGGCAGTACTTTGTGGTCCCCCACAGAATGCTATAGGACTCCACTGGAGTCCACTGGAGTTGGCATATTATCCAGTGGAGTCCAGTAGAGTCCAGTAAGAAAGTATACTGGACTCTACTGGAGTGTGATACTGGAGTCTTACTGGAGTCTTACTGGAGTCTTACTGGACTCCAGTATATGTATCAAAATGGACTACTATCCAGTACCTATTACATATCAGAATAGATAATAGTCTGTTGGGCAATTGCCCAAGTCCAGCATATAGAGTATGTAACAAGATGCTTAATCATCATTCTTTTTAGGAAAAAGCATCAGGATTTGTAGAGCATCTTTAGTTGACCCTGAATCAAGTTATTTGATGTCATCAGCTGCTGTGCTTGGCAAGAAAAATGCAAAATACTGAAAAAGTAGATTACTTTTGCAAATTTTGGCATTATTTGGCTTATATCTCATCACTAATAGAGCCAAATACCATCACTGAAGTGGATTCAGGGTCACCTGTTATTGCAATTATTTTCTCCTAAAAAGGAAATTTCTCACAGTCATGTGACCTGCATATTTCACATTGTTAGCACCCCTAGTCTCTGTGTAGATAGTGCACATTTTAGCAAAATCTAATTTGTCACATATGACTCTAATATTGATAGCATCAGCAAACTTGATGGCTTTATTACTTTTTATCAATGCCAAGTCTGCGCCTAGCAATCATATATTTATTAATTGTTTCTATTTGAGGCCATAACATCAAAGTTTCAGAAGCTGACCCTGAAGGAATAGGCAAATAAAAAGTCACATGACTGGCCATCAACCTTGGCATCAGTCACATTTCTCTTCTATGACTATGACATCTCTCTGCATTGTTTACTGGAGTTTACTGGAGTCTACTGGAGTGGAGTGTCCAGTGGAAGATAGACACTCCACTCCAGTAGACTCCAGTGAACTCCAGTAGACTTTGGGTGGTGACTCCAGTAGGCACTTTTGGCTGGTGTTCCTGCTAATATATTTCTACCAGACTCCACTGGAGTCCACTGAAGTCCTATAGGGATACTTGGGGGAGTGCAAAGACCTCTCCAATGGGTGCGTGGCCAGTTATGCACCAGTAAATGTGAGCGAACTCAGTGATACTGTGTCTGAAGTATGAAAGCCAAGGTCCCCTATTGAGGTACGATGGCTGAATTGGCCACCCGTCAGGCCATTGAAGCTCTAAGAAGTCAGAGCCTCGGTATGTGGGATCCTGGAAAGTGGAACTCCACGAATCCAGGACTGAGTGCGCAGCTTGGGAGTGGAGCACGTCAATAGAGTTGTCCATCTTGCGACGTCCAACTCTGACTTTGAGCTCAGTGACATACTTGTGCACCTTGCCATGAATATCCCAGTGCAAAGCAGATGGGACATAAAGAAAGGTGATGCAGTGGAGGTCATCTGCTTCGAACCACTCCTGGAGAGCGCGACACACTGACAGACTAAAGGCCTGACCAGAGTGCACAGAAGGGTCCACTGCCCAGATGTTGCAATAGACTGTGCAGGAGATTGAGTGCACAGAGTTGCAGTCAATCCAAGGTTTGGTGCTCAGATACACAAAGACTTCAGCATGAACCGAGGTACAGGAGGGCCTTTTCAAGGGCCTCCTGGGTGATCTTCTCTCCATTGGTCAGATCAAAGTAGGGAATGTCAATGATCTTGATGAAAGATGTCGAGGAGGGGAGTATGGCCTCAAAGGGGGTACCTGTCAGAAGGCTATTGCAAATGAAGTTGCAAACAATGTCCAGGTTGGACAGGCTGGCAACAGCAGGGGTGGTCAATGACATGCCATTGTAAGTGCGACCAATGGAGGTGACCTTCAACATGGAACTTGTTTTAGTGGGCCATTGCTACGCATGGCATGTATGAGGCCTTCTTTCTTCTTGTAGCTTTGGCTGAAATATAATTAATATTGATATAGATTAATTTTGTATAGCAAGTAATTAGTTACAGAAATATTCTATGAAATTATGCCCACCCACCACCCCTTATAGCTATTGAATTAAGCATAGACTGCTAATACAAAATTCTTATCATTATATGTTCTAACTGATGTATCAGTAAGAGTTGTCAAGTGCCCATCTTCTGTACATTGTCTACCAGTAGTCATGCCATCATTAAACCAGATTGTTCCATCATTGCCTACAATTCTTGACACAAAATGATTATCACCATGATAAACTATTCCCTTTAATTTTAGTACATGTGTCTTTCTATTAACTTTGATTTTTATCTTATGACTTGTTCTAATGTTACAGAATGGATACTCAAGAACTAATATTTTTGGTATCTTAGTATAAGTTTTCTGGTATATCAAAGTCTCACTACACTCAGGACAAGTCTCTTGACAACTTTCTTTTATATCTGAAATCCAATGTTGAGTTGATGAGACTTGATATCCTTCAAGATTGGCAGCATATTCAATAGTATCAGAAAAGATTCTAGTATAGTCACAATTATTACAGAATTTTTCTACTTGTGCATCTTCACTATCAGTCTTAAATAATTCAAAGGCAAGTTCAGCTACACTTGCATTATTTCTACCCTTTGGAAATTTATCTGGCTTTACAAAATACAACTCTTCTCATACTCTGTCTCTGGCCTCTTCTAGAGTAGAATTACTATGAACAACATCTTGAACGCCTTCTATAAGTAGCTTTGTATAGTCATTAATGCTTGATAATTTCTCAGTCCATTCATCAGAATTTTCAAGCCAGAGATTATAGAGAATGCTAAATAAACTATCATATGGACAGCTATAATCTTGATTATCCCAGATAAATCCTTGAGGTGAGTTGCTATTTTCTTCAATAATTTGTCTGGATTTCTTTGGCTTAGAAATATTACTCTCACTGGCTTTACACTTTAAAGCAGTGCTCCCTTTAGCAGGTACAAAATTAGTTACAGGAATTGTCTGAAGCAACTTTAATTTTGTTGACTTGTCAATTAAAGTCCAAGGACTATCAGTTACAACTGGCATATCAAGAGGATCCTGATCAGACCATTGAAGAGCTGAATCAACTTTATCTGGAACATAGTTAGCTCCTTTCCACCTTTGGAATTGTCTAATAATTGTATTGCAAGTATAGCCTTCAATATAAGCTGGCAGAAGACCTTCATATCTGAGTCTAGTCACTTCATCAAGTACTTCATGCTCATGGAATTCCTGTCTGAGATATCCTGAACAACCTTGAGTAATAAACTTGGGCATAAATCTTTGAAGAATGATAGTTCCAGCAGCAGTAGCACTCCTTGACAGACAGGTGTAGTATGACATGTGTGAATAGCAGCTTCCAAGATAAACAACATTATATGGTCAAGTTTTTCCTTGACTTGCATAGTCAGTCATTGCAAAGTTGGGCAAAACTTGTACTTGCTGATGCTCAATACTCTCAATAATATCACTTGGGAATTTACAAGGAATAGTTTTAGTAGCTCTCATTAATGGTACTACATTTTCAGGAAGTCCTGGAAGTTGAATAGTTTTTGCAGGTTTATCCAATTTTACAAAAAGTGTATCAAGAACTTGCTTGCCATGGGGTCCTTTCTCTGCTTGCCAGCCAGCTACAAAGCCTTCTTGACCTTTGGTAATACAGAGTTCAGTTGCATCATTATTTCTAATCATAACAGGCATGCCAAGACATAAAGATAATTTGCCAGCAAAGTTATCTGTAACTCCAGGTCTAAGTTTCCATATATTTTGCTGCATATCTGGATCAATCTCATTAGAAATGTGTTTAGACTTGGAAGCAGCTTTTGACTGACCCCACTTGGTCTTTGTACTTGGATCTTTCTCCTTGCCCCACTTGTCAATTGAATAGAAATGTGTAAGTCTTTGGCCAGTCTCTTCTGCAAATCTCTGACATCCGAGTTGATTGATCTGATCCTTCTCTGTATGACAACCACATATAACAGCAACATTTCTGAATTCTTTGGCAGATACTTTGGGCTGTTCTAGTTGCTTTCCAGCCTGTAGAGTTCTCAGAAATGCAATATCAGCTGATGTACATTTACCATATTGCATATTAATTAAGGCAGTTTGCAAAGCTGCATCTTGTGGAGTTTGACTAGTCTGTCTCATATTCTGTTGAAGTATTACTATAGTAGTAACCTGATGCCATAGAGCCTTTCCAATAGCAGCCTTCTGATGATCTGGTGTTAGTCCAGAATGTATCTGAGTTCCAACATATTCACTAAACAAAGATTGTCCACCAACTGGAGGCAATTGAGCAAAGTCACCAGCAAAAATAATATTCATTCCTCCAAAAGGCAAATCAAATGCATTCAAAGCTTTGGCTAACTGGGCAGAAATCTTATAAATATCCATACAAGACATCATTGAGACTTCATCAATAAATATATACTCAACACCTTCAAGTCAAGCCTGAAGTTGGGCAATTTTTGAGGCTGTGTTTCCACCAGGATTAATTCCCAAAAATGAGTGATAGGTAGACCCATTAATAAGAGCTGCAGAAGTACCAGTTGGACCAAGAACAACTATCCGATGTGACTGATTTTTTGACTTGAAAAAATCCACCAAGGCTTTGATGACTTGTGATTTTCCAGTTCCACCTATACTATCCAAGTATATTTTCAACTGTCCATATTTAGGCTCTACAGCATGATTAGCAACTATTCTAAAGGCTTGCTCTTGCTCATTATTCAGTGAAATTTTATAAACAGTATCATCAATCAGTTTCTGATCAGACTTGTGTTGTGCTTTGAAGGATTTGAAAAGATATGACTGGTCAACCACTTGGACATTATTTTCATTTGAGTCTGATGATTTTTGAGCAGACTTTGAGATAGTCTTTCCTCTCTCAGCCAGAAGCTTCTGTCTTTCTTCATCAACAGTGGCTTTCCATCTGGACCCTTTCTGAATTACTTCTGGCTCAACAGGTGTTTTGTCAATTTCATCAAGTCCATTGGGTGACTGGTCCATCCATCCAGCATCAGTAATTCCAGTCTCTACTGCTATCATGTCTTCAATATCTTTCTGACCCTTTCTTCCAGGTTTCATATATCTATTCTGTTCATATTTTTCATAGGTGAGTCGAGATAGGGTCTGGCAAGATTGGGGAGGCACCACCGCTCAAGGATGATGAGCCACCACCCAATGTGGGTGGGGGAGCTGGTGGGGCAGAGCCTGAGCCCCTAGGATGACTCCCAGGGGGTCTCAAGCCCCAACCTCTTGGTGGGAGGTCAGACATGGTTTGCTGGAGTGGTACGAACGATCAAAAGAAGTCTTCTGGCTTGTCGATAAAGCGCTAGACAATGTGCAAGACAATGAGCTGGTTGTTTGTGCTTGTTGACAAGTGGGTGTTTGAGAGAGAGAGGTGTGCTAAACCCCAAAGTCGTCAGACACTGTTTGGAGGCCACACAGTGCAATGAAAATAAGAGTCGCACCACCCGGGAGGTGGCAGGGTGTCTTGAGGCTGACAAGCCAAAGGTGTGCCTGCCCGAAACCAGACACAGAAAGTTAGCAGCGCTGCAACCCGCTATACTAGCAGGCAACAAGCGTGAAAGAATCGTCGCAGGCGCAGGTCTCCGACCCCTAAGGGCCGAGGGTGTCAATTCACCAATAAATCCCCCAAAAGGAGGAATAACCCTGCCCACGCTGATTATCTGACCCCCAAAGGGTCTTGGTTGAAGCCAAACGCAGTAGGATTGTGCTTCAAAAACGATGCAATATCCCTGAGAAACTGGGGATAGTGTGTAAAATATTGATCGCGGCAGCAAAAGAGGACATGCTGGCAGGACTGCAAGGCAGCCCCGCAAGTGCAGCCATGAGGCTCATTGATCTTGAAGCAACAGTAGTATGCTCCAATGGGTGCCAGCCATGTCAGCTATAATTCTATATCAAACCCAGCATTTAGCCAGTGTGATCTCTCATAAGTCCAGAGTGTGTTTGAGCAGTCAGGGTCTCTGAGGCTGCTGGGGTGAGTTTGCTGGAGATGCTGGGGCCATAGGGATTTGTTTGGGGGCAGGAGGGGGTAAATAAATGACCAAACAACCCTCCCGGGGGTGGGGTAGGGGTAGGGTAGGCCTGTGGGGGGCGGGAGGGGTGGGAAAGGGGTGGGAAATCCGTCCGAAACAGGCAGGGATGGTGGGGCATGCATGATAGGGGCTAGTGGGATGGCAGGGTGGGTTCTGGGTGTGGCAGGGGCCTAAAAATGGGTTGGTGGGGCCTATTATGCATGTCCTAATCATGCATGCCCCACCATCCTGCCTGTTTCAGATGGATTTCCCATGCCTTTCCCACCCCTCCTGCCCCCCACAGGCCTACCCTACCCCTACCCCACCCCCAGGAGGGTTGTTTGGTCATTTATTTACCCCCTCCTGCCCCCAAACAAATCCCTATGGCCCCAGCATCTCCAGCAAACTCACCCCAGCAGCCTCAGAGACCCTGACTGCTCAAACACACTCTGGACTTATGAGATCACACTGGCTAAATGCTGGGTTTGATACATGTTCCTGGCTTATAGAAGTGTGGGCACATGGCCAGTTATGCATGAGCAAACTCAGTAATGCTGTGTTCAAAGTATGAAAGCCAGGGTCCCCCATTGAGGTACAATGGTTGAATTGGCCACCTGTCAGGCCATTGAAGCTCTAAAAATTCAGAGCCCTGATAAGTCGGATCCTGGAAAGTGGAATTCCACAAATCCAGGACTGAGTGCACAGCTTGGGAGCACAGCGCATCTATAGAATTGTCCATCTTGCAATGTCCAAGACTTTAAGCTCAGTGACATACTTATGTGCCTCACCATGGATGTCCCACCAAAGGGCAGATGGAATGTAAACAAAGGTGATGCAGTGGAGATCATCTGCCTCGAACCACTCTTGGAGAGTGCGACAAACTGACAGACTAAAAGCCTGACGCGAATGCACGGATGGGTCTACCGCTTTATGGGCTGAGCCCATAGAGTCAGTAAATACCAAGATATGTTGGCAGTTTGCCTGCTTGACAGCAAGGCGCACCGTGCACATGATGGCATTGAGTTCCGCATCTGGGGCAGTAACTCTGCCAGAGATGTAGCGAGTCCTTTCGAGCTCACAATGTCCCTTTAAAATGATAGCGGCCGAAGTCGCCTGATACTGGTTAGACTGAGGGACAGATCCATCAGCCACAGCCAGCACTGTTAGAGGGTCGGCTCTTGCAGTCGTGATGAGCTCGTCGAGGTATGGGCATCTATCCTGGGTAGGGTCACGCTCGTCAAAGTGGAGACGGTCCACATAGCAGTCCAGTAACCGATCGCTGGGGTGAGCTTCAGGTGCAAAGGGCTCGAAGCTCTCAGTTAAGGTGTGGACTTGTTCGTCCACCTCCATGACAGTGCTCTTGACTTTCCCCCACATAGCAGGGGTCATCAAGGCAGTGGAGTGGGCATGAGGCTCAGCCTGCTTGAGAAGCCTCTTGCCCATCATGGAGTGGAGAGGATGAGTGTCTGAGAGAGTAGCGACGCGATACACTGCACACATCGCCAACTTCTTCAGCATGAGATGAACAGGGATGAGACCTGCTAAGGCCTCAAGACCGCCTGTGGGTGAGGTGCGGAATGCACCTGTAATCCATAGAGCAGCTTTGCGCTGCATCCATTTGAGCTGGTTCAAGGCGCCCTTGTTATGGGCGCCATCAAAATACCAGAGACAATAACTGTATATGGCAATAGGGACCATGCACGATCTATAAAGGAGGTGCCACTGTCTAGGTGACAGGCCTCTGGTAGAGTTCCCAAGCATGCGCATGGCTTGCATGGTGGTGAATGCCTTGGTGGCATAGTAGCAGATGTGCTCATGAAAGGTGAGCCCGCTGTCAAAGTAGAAGCCCAAGTACCGCCAATAGGTCTTGGGTTTCAAAGACATATTGCCAGTGTGCGGGGTGTACCCCAAATCTAGCAATGGGTTGTATGTGTCTCGCCAGCATGAGAAGTGAAATAGCTCGGTCTTGTCATGTTCAAGAACAAGTGCAAAGGCAACAAAGAGAAGGTAGATAATTTTGTAGGCCTTACATAGGCCCACATTATTATCATCGAGTTGTTTGGACTGGGCCAAAATGGTCCCATCATCTACAAAGGAGAGGAGTGTCATGTTCAACGGCGCAGCTTTGATGTAGAAGAGCTTCATCACTGGAGCAATGAAGAGCCCTGAGATAACAGACAAGAGCCCTGAGCCCTGCCTGACACCCATGTCTGCAGATCGTGAGTCAGATTGAAAGGTGTTCCAACAGTACACTGTGGAATGACCCACTAGATAAGAGGCAAAGAAAGTCACCAAGATTGGCAAGAACCCCTGCTTGTGCAATACAGCCATGAACATCTCATGGTTGATAGAAGTTCAGTGCTCCAGTCTTGGGATCTACTTCAGTCTGATTATAGGTCTGTCTTGGAAAACGGGCTTTACAGTTTTCATATTTATTTATACAGCCTGGTTGAGTCTTTTTAGCTGCCTTCTCATCTGAATTCTGGCCTCAACAAGTATGAACATTAGAGTGGAAAATAAGATCATCAACTGTAGTCTTGAATTTTGACCACCAAGTCTCAAGCTCAGCACAGTTGCAACAAGTTCCTTCACATGACAAGTCTTTACATTCTGGTGGTGGTGGAACAGGCAGTGTCTGAGTTGGATCTTGATAATCTTTATTCATTTTAACAGTCTCAATATTTTCTTTGACTTCATCTTTGGATCCTGTAAGAAATTCTCCCACATGAACACTCTCTAAATACTCAACAATTTTCTTCTGAAAGTCTGAATTTGGGTCCATGATTTTATCACAAATTTCCTGAGGTGATAGAGCACTTTTAATCCAGATAAGCATATGCATATGAAGAGTAAGTCGACCCTGCTGCTCAACTGTACCATAGTAAGCATCAGTATTACCATATATTCCAGAATGTTTGGCTCCAACTCCAAGTATATGCTTGATAAACAGCTCACAAATAAAGTGAAAGAATCTTGCACCAGCTACTGGATTATGTGCAATAAGTCTGAAGCGTTCATTATCCTCTCTCAATATTGGACTAAATTTCTCCTTGGTATCAGCAAAATACAGGCAGATTGGATGCTTATTATCAGCTGGAGCAAAAGTTATAAACCAGGAAGGTGCACCAATAAATAAAATAAGTGACCAGATTTCATTTCGCATATACTTCTTGCTTGTAACTGATCCTTTAACAAATCCACCAACATGGTCCAAGTCTTTAATCAGCTGGAAGCATAGCTTTTCTTCTTCAGACTCTGGCTTAACATGTTCACCATCCTCAAGTTGCTTAATTAAATCTGACAGGACTTCAACATCAATATCAAGAAGTGGTTCAGATATCTGATCAAACTTGGGCTTCTCGGCTAATAAATATCCAGCAGTTGTGCACTCTTTAATCTGCTCATGATTAAAGGCAATGAGGGGGAAGTGAGGATCTGTCTGAAACCGTTTATCATAGTACATAAGCAGATGTCTTTTATGTGCAATATCTGATACTCAATTCTTCTGAAGAGCATTTCCAATTCCACCAAGTCCATATGGAAAGAGCCATGACAGCATCTGAGGGAATAGCTGTGGATTATGATATATTGACTCAGGATTTTTACTATGTCCAATAGCAAGAATTTTTCCATTATCTGTCAAATGCTTTAGAGCAATTGCCTTGAGTGCTTTAAGACTTTTAGATGAATATTCTTCACCAGTAACACCATGGACAATAAATGGAC
>CACVBS010000098.1:57451-70618 GCA_902728275.1 Cyclocybe aegerita
TCTCGCTTAGCTTTGGCTGAGCGAAATGTTGGGTACATTTATACCTTCCTGTAGACCTCCTTATCACATGAAACGGGTAAGAACTCGTTGAGATATGGCGAACGCAATTTTGGCTACTAGAATGGATGGTGCACCCATGCATCCTGGGGCATGTTTAGGGCCATCTAACTCATCCAAAAATCGTGGAATACATGTCTGAGAGTAATAGTACCATTGATAATGCCAGGGGGTGTCTGGGTGTAGTAGATCTGAGGGGGGGTATAGGTACACCAGGAGACCCACTCTGGATACCCCACTAAACGTACCTCTGAAAGTCTGAAAGTTGGTACTTGGTACGTAAATAGTGTATATTTATTCATGAATTTAACATATTTTATCATAATTTTATATTGCCTGGAAGTTGGGTTATTGACCGATTTCACACAAGCTAAGATATTCTATTGACATCCAGGATAGGAGATATTGGCCCATGTAAAGTCATGATAAATGATGATAAATGTATAGAAACAGATCGAGGTACTTGCCAGGGCAAGAGAATGAATCTGTGTAAAATTAGTAAGGGGAGAAGGAGGAGGTAGTCCCCTACATCAGTATCTATCTATATACTTACCAAATCTGCATATCGCACCAATTCAATGGTGGGTTCGGGTCAGGATAATGTCCATTAGCATATTTTAGTAGTGCCGGATGAGGCTCCGATGTCTGGGTGAAATGTTATTAGAGAAAGAGCTGAAAATGCGCAAAAAACACGAAAATAATTAAAATGGGTACCTCAGACTTGTTCAAAAATTACCAAACATTGTATATGATGTCCCATTACCATTCTGAAAAGACTGCAAAAAACTGGAGGCGATTCTGAGCAGTGGGTGGAAAGATATGCAAAATGAACTCCCAAAGCACCAGAGGCAACAGAAAGTTGCTGCAGGAAGGTGATGCTATTGCTGTCATTGTGATACCTTTTCTCATATCTTTCCACCCACTGCTCAGAATCGCCTCCAGTTTTTTGCAGTCTTTTCAGAATGGTAATGGGACATCATATACAATGTTTGGTAATTTTTGAACAAGTCTGAGGTACCCATTTTAATTATTTTCGTGTTTTTTGCGCATTTTCAGCTCTTTCTCTAATAACATTTCACCCAGACATCGGAGCCTCATCCGGCACTACTAAAATATGCTAATGGACATTATCCTGACCCGAACCCACCATTGAATTGGTGCGATATGCAGATTTGGTAAGTATATAGATAGATACTGATGTAGGGGACTACCTCCTCCTTCTCCCCTTACTAATTTTACACAGATTCATTCTCTTGCCCTGGCAAGTACCTCGATCTGTTTCTATACATTTATCATCATTTATCATGACTTTACATGGGCCAATATCTCCTATCCTGGATGTCAATAGAATATCTTAGCTTGTGTGAAATCGGTCAATAACCCAACTTCCAGGCAATATAAAATTATGATAAAATATGTTAAATTCATGAATAAATATACACTATTTACGTACCAAGTACCAACTTTCAGACTTTCACGTTTAGTGGGGTGAGTGGGTCTCCTGGTGTACCTATACCCCCCCTCAGATCTACTACACCCAGACACCCCCTGGCATTATCAATGGTACTATTACTCTCAGACATGTATTCCACGATTTTTGGATGAGTTAGATGGCCCTAAACATGCCCCAGGATGCATGGGTGCACCATCCATTCTAGTAGCCAAAATTGCGTTCGCCATATCTCAACGAGTTCTTACCCGTTTCATGTGATAAGGAGGTCTACAGGAAGGTATAAATGTACCCAACATTTCGCTCAGCCAAAGCTAAGCGAAATAATGCGAGGGGGAGCCGGAATTATGCATGGATGTGCAGGCATCACAATATTGCCAAATTTGGCAAAGCGCATCAAACCCCGCTGCACACACTATTCCTGGCTGTGTGGAGCACCCCATAATTCATAATAAATACTCAAAATATTTATGAAGCACCCTCCACTATAGATACAAAGGTCCCCAAAGTTTCACAACAAAATATTAAGTTTTTGATTTGTTATTCAATTGTTTTGTGTTAAAAATGCAAAAGACTCTGGATTTTTCGCGTTGTTGGCTCCCCCGCCCCATCCCGCACCCCGTGGGGGCCATGACAATTATTAGCATGCATATCTAGCCCCTCCCAACCCATTTTTAGGCCCCCTGCCACACCNNCCATCCCGCATCATCATGCCCCACCATCCCTGCCTGTTTCGGACGGATTTCCCATGGATTTCCCACCCCTCCTGCCCCCCGCAGGCCTACCCAACCCTGCCCCACCCCTGGGAGGGTTGTTTGGTCATTTATTTACCCTCTCCCGTCCCCAAACAAATCCCTATGGCCCCAGCATCCCTGGCAAACTCACCCCAGCAGCCTCGGAAAACCTGACTGCTCAAACACAGTCTGGACATGTGAGGTCACGCTGCTTGAACACAGGGTTTCATACATGTACCTGGCTTATAGAAGTGAGTGGGCGTGGGGTTCAGCCCATTTAAGAAGTCTCTTGCCCATTGTTACGACCTGTGCTGAGCTGAGGTGTGCCGGAGACCGGTGCATTTGGATGTGCTTCAGAAGAGATTTCGGATGTGCACTTTGGCTTCAACGTTCGTGCGTTGCGCCCTTGAGATAGTCTAAGTCTGATTTCAGAGTATAGGCTTTTAGGCCGGTGTCGGATGTCAAACGGATGCAAGCGGATGAGAACGGATGAGAACGAGAGGAGGAGATTAGAAGTTGAGTATGATATTCAGACTGCCAGACTCGGTCGTCCTGCAGTCCCTTAAATACTACAACGAATAATGGACTACCTATGACAATGAGCCGTTGGCTGTCTAACTCGTGGAGGGAACGTGTACGCTAATGACAATAGAATAATGAGGCACGTGTATGCTAGGAAAATCAAAGACAAATAACAAACAAAAGAACAATATAATCAAAGAACCGAAATGGCTATGAACGGATGTCTCTCGGATGTCTTTGGCATGGAACAGGTCATGACAGTACCTCCCCCTTAAGGCCGAGCCCCCAAGGCCTTTACTGTGGCTGATGTTTGGTATTGTATATGCCATGTTGAACTTGGCCATTTAGGGTTGTTTGCGTCCGGAAAATTTTCTCTTCCGCTCTACCACCTGGCCCCCCAAAACCCGAACTCCACAATGTCCAGCCCCACCAAAACATCCGAAACCCAGCGCCTACTCGAACAACAAAGGAAGTTGGCAGAGGAGAAGATGCGGGAGAGGGCGGAGAAAGCGAGGCAGAGACGGTTGGAGGAGGAGAGGGAGAAGGCTGAGGAGGAGGAGATGGCCTGGGCACTCGCGGCAGTGGAGCAAGTGGCGGAAGAGGAGTGGCTGTGAGAGGAAGCGGCGGCTCAACAATGGCTGCAAGAACAGGAGGCAGCTGAGAGGCGTAAGGTGGCGGCTAGGAAAAGGGCTGAGGAGAAGAGGGCTGAGGAGGAGAGGAGGAAAAGGGCTGAAGAAGAATGAAAGGCCGAAGAGGAGCGAGCAGCCGAAGCGGCACAGCAGGCGGCTAGGCCTACGGCCTACCCAAGCACGGATGAGGAGGACGAAGAAGTGGTTGTAGAACAAACCAAGCGCAAAGGCAAGGGCAGGGTTGTCAAGTCATCCGGTGAGTAGTTCATTTTTGGGTGTCAGTCAGTGGCTAACGGCTGTCGTAGATGAAAGTAGTTCAGAGGGCGAGAGTGGGAGCAAGGGAGAAGGAAGAAGGGGCAAGGAGAAGGAGAAGGGGCAAGAAGAAGAAGAGGAAGAAGAAGACGAAAAAGATGACAAGGAGCCGGGGATGGCTGCAGCCACAAAGGGGAAGACGAAGACGGCACGCAAGGTGAAGTCGCAAGACGAGAGGAACCGGATCCGGGACGAGGGGATCGCGAAGGCAGAGGCGAGCTGGCCTGTGACGCAGGAGCCATGTGCCCACTGCATCGTGGCTGGCATTCGTTGCCAATGGAATCCAGGTGCCATGGAGAAGTGGCGTATGGCCGTCGAGAACAGCAAGGGGATGAAGCGTGCACCACCCGGCATCTTGTGCCTGGCTTGCATGCACGCCAAGATTACATGTGTGCTGCCGGCTACGAAGTGGATGTGCGACCAGCTCGAGAAGAACAACGACGGCAAGAGGAAGCGGGACAATGACGACAAAGGGGACTTTGAGCCAGAGGGAAGGTTGAAGAGAGTGAGGGTGGAAGAGGAGGAAACGCTGCGAGCCAGGCCTAGCCATGAACGAACGCGTCGGGCAGCGGCTGTTGGGGCGGACCAGGCACGAAGGAGGCAGAGGAGGGAGCAGGCCGAAGCATCGGACGACCCATTGGTCCACCTGGCGTGGTCCGTGGAGAAGATGCGCCGGCAGCAACAGTCGATGAGCCGGGCGGTCCTCGAGCAACTCGAGGTGACCAACTGGCTCTTGACTCAGTTTGTCATGGCCTACGAAAAGGCCCACGCAGAGAAGAAGGAGGAAGACAAGGAAAAGGGGCCAGAAGAGGGAACGGGAGAGGGAGTGAGCCAGTAGGTACGGGGCGGCAAGGAACAGCTACGAAAAAAAGTACATAATTGTATATAGAAATTTTTTTTTTGTTGACTTGAAAATTTTATGACTTGAATTTTCTTGAAATGAAGGGTTGAACGGAAGTGAATGGCACAAAATGGAAGTGAACGGAAGATAAACGGAAGAGATATAAACTTAGAAATAGAGAAGTGCAGATGGGTCGAACGAGTGAAAAACAGAAGAGGACGGAGGTCAAACCGGCAAAGGGCCTGGCTTGTTGGGATATGCCTTGTGGAATTCTTGGACTAGTTCTTGAGCATTCGGGAGTTCATTGGCTGGCTGCCAGGAGAACTCCTCATCTGTGTTCTCATAACCATACCATCGAACATAGTAGAGGAGCTTGCACTTGCGTTGTCAATCGATCTTAGAATTGACTATCTCGGTGACCTTGTACTCGAGTTCACCTTTGATTTCGATGGGTGCTGGCAGCTCAACAGCACGGTTCGGAATGGTACTCGGCTTGAACAGCTTGAGCATCGAGACATGGAACACTGGATGGACTAGTCACATAGACTGGGGAAGGTGGAGGGTGAAGGAATGAGATCCTACTTGGGCTATGATCTTGTATGGGCCAAGGAACTTTTTGGCTAGCTTCTTGGATGGACAGGTGGTTCAGAAGAATTGAGCTTTGACAAAAACTTGATCGCCAACCTTGAAGTTCGGAGCCGGAAGACGTCGGTTGTCGGCTGCCTTTTGGTAGTGCTTTTGAGACTCGCGAATGTTTTCCTTAAGGAACTCGTGGAGTTCTCCTAGGTCAACAGCGAACTCTCGAGCACAGCTAGAGGCAATGTTGCATTCCAGGTGCATGGCTAAGTTCGGATGATAACCCTTGTTGGCGAAGAAGGGCGATACGCCAGTGGCATCGTGTGGAGCGTTGTTGTAGGCGAATTCAGCAAGCGGAAGGAGAGTGACCCAATTGTCTTGTTGGTAGTTGCAGTAGGTTCGAAGGTACTGTTCCAAGGTTTGGTTGGTGTGTTCCGTCTGGCCGTCACCTTCCGGATGGTAGCCGGAAGTGAAATGCAGTTCTATGTTGAGAGCCTTATCCAGGCCTTGGAAGAAGTGCGAGACAAATTTGGAACTGCGATCGGAAGTGACGTGAGAGGGGACACCATGCTTGGAGAATACATTGAGGATGAACAACTCGGCCAACTTGACAGCTGTGAGGTCGGAATGTGTCGGCACAAACACGGCTTGCTTCGTGAGCCTATCGACGATGACTAGGATGTCAGTGAAACCAGCGGAAGGCGGAAGCTTCTCAATGAGGTCCATGGATATAGAATTCCAAGGACGCTCAGGAACTGGAAGCTGCTTAAGGAGCCCATAAGGCTTGTGGCAGCACGGCTTGACTCGGTTGCAAGTAACACAAGAATTGACGTAGTCTTTGACAAAGTTGTGCATGCCGGGCCATGCATATTCTCGTCGGACCAATTTGAGAGTCTTGTTCTGGCCAAGGTGACTGGCTAACGGATGATCGTGCTTGGTTTGCAACACACAGATCCGCAAGTTGTTAACGTCTGGAACAAAGATATGATTGTTGAGAAGTAGTAGGCCGTCAGGGGAGAGGGTGAACTTGGGGTCAGAGGGTGCCGGAAGCTGAGCAGCAGAGATTGGATCATTCGGAAGGGCTTCTCGGATGTCAGCATGAAGCTTTTCGATGTCAAGGGTGATAGCTCCACGCAGAGAGGGTGTGATCAGAGTTGACGCTCGGAGGGATGTAGCCAGCTGTTCCTGGGTAAATACTGGACAGAAGTTGTGGGGGTTGACAGTGGCATAGTCGCTACCTCCCTCTTTAAGGTAGACGTCCCATCGTCTAGTAAGGGCATCCGGTTTGGTGCTGAGCTTGCCAGGTTGGAAGTGAACAATGAGGTTGAACTGACTTAGGTACTCGGACCAACGTGCCTGCCGACGGTTCAAGAGTTTCATGGTAGCGAAATACTCAAGGTTCTTGTGGTCGGTAACAACGTCAATGGGAGTGCCGGAGCCTTCCAGGTAGTGCCGCCAGATCCGGAACGATTCATAGATCGCGAAAAGTTCCTTGTCATGGACGTCATAGTTGAGTTCGATTGGATTGAACATATGGGAGTGGAAAGCAACTGGGTGGATTTCTCCATTGGTCAGCTCGATAGAGAGGATAGCAGCAAGGGCATAGTCAGAAGCATCGGTTTCGAGGATGATGGGCCGATCCGGAATCCATTGGGTGAGGACAGGAGCCGTAGTGAAGGCTTTCTTGAGGTAGTTGAACGATTCCCGGGCTTCGTCAGAAAACTTGAAGGGAACACCTTTCCGAGTGAGCCAGGTGAGAGGAACGCAGATGTCAGAATAATTGTAAATGAACCGTCTATAAAAATTGGCGAAGCCGAGGAAGGACTGAATGTTCTTGACTTTCCATGGCTCAGGCCAGTCCTGGATGATCTTGACCTTGTCAGCCACCATGGAGAGACCGTCAGCCGAAAGAATATAGCCGAGGTACTCAACACGATCGGCGTGCCATTCGCACTTGTCAGGCTGGGCGTAAAGTCCATGCTTCCGAAGACATCGGAGCACTTCCTTGACATGTTCCTTGTGTGAGGCGAGATCTGAAGAGTAAATGAGAATGTCATCCAGGTAGACAATAACCGAAACATCGATGAGATCCGAGAAGATGTCATTCATGAATTGCTGGAAAGCAGCTGGAGCGTTGGATAAGCCGAATGGCATAACCCTCCATTCGAACGAGCCGTAGCGGGTCCCGAACGTGGTTTTCCATTCGTCACCATCCACGATTCTGACCAGGTGGTAGGCATGCCAAAGGTCGATCTTGGTGAAAACCTTGGCTTTGCCGGGAGCGTCCAACAGGTTGGAGATGAGCAGGAGGGGATAGCGGTCCTTCTTGGTGACTTTGTTAAGGCCGCGGTAGTCAACACAGAGCTGAAGAGAGCCATCCTTCTTCCGAACAAAGAGGATAGGGGCTCCGTGAGATGAGTTGGATGGTTGGATGAACTTGGATCGAGTATTCTCTTCCAGGAACTCTTGCAAGGCTTGAAGTTTGGTAGGGGAGAGAGAATACATCTGGCCGAGGGGCGGCTCGGCACCTTCCTCGAGGTCGATCTTGAGGTCATAGGGACGATGAGGTGCGAGGGTGTCGGCCTTGGATTTGCTGAACACGTCCGGGAATTCGTGGTAGTCTTCCGGGACGGAAGAGAGGTCAACGGGTTCCGGGTTGTCGGTAGCCAAAGAGCGAGCCGAGACCGAACCGTCACTGGATAGGGCCAGTTGGAACGAGACTGACCCCGGAAGATGGCAGGCGCGTGCGAAGGCGACTGCGTTGATAAGGGAAACGTGAGGCAAGGGAGTGGATGGTTTGGGAGAAGGTTCATAAGGAAGGGAAGGAGTAGGCAGGATAGGAGGAATAGGAGGGACTGGAAGTGACTCGGCAATGACTGGAGTGGGTGGTAAGGCAGAAGCCGAATGGCCCGATAGACTCGGAAGAGCCTCGGATTGCGGAAGATGTCAGAAAGAATGTAAAAGGCCTGTGGTCCAGTCAATCAACGGATTGTAATTACGCAGCCAATTGTATCCAAACACTAGGGCACATGAAGAATCCAGTTTAGTGACAAAGAAGGTCAAGGAGAGAATGTCGCCAGTCGGATATCGGATAGGGATGTCGGCAGCTTGGGTTATCCAAGTGTTAACAGTCCCATCAAGGAGGCGTAAGGCTAAAGGAGGTATATCGTAAGTGGAGACATTATGTATAGATACGAAATTAGTGTCAATGAAACAATGAGTGGAGCCAGAATCTACCAAGCCGGTGGCAGGAACCGTAGATCGTGAGTGTAATGTAACAGGGAGCGTGAGGGAGTCGGGGTCGGATAGTGCTGTGGCATTAAGGCAAACTTCTTTGGGGACATCGCAAGAGCAACCACAACCCTCTGGCAATGCCAAAGGCGGAGGGCTGCTTACTCTTTTGCTGTTCTGGACTTAGTGTCCTTCGCAGCCGGAGCGGCAGGTGCGGAAGTGGTATAAGGAGGAGTGGCCATAGTAGACGAGGTGCGACCTTTGGCGGAGTTACACTTGCGACAGTCAGAAGCAACATGGCCAGCTTTGCCGCAGAAGAGGCAGAGGCCTCCCTTGAGCCAGCGTTCACGTTCCTCAGGCTTGAGCTTTCCGTCGGCACCCAACTTGTCAGCCAGAGGATTCGGCTTATCCGAAGAAGAGCCTTTGGATTTTGACTTATCCTTATCCTTGCTGTTGTTGCTGGAGTTGGAGCCGGACTTGGAGTTCGAAGAGCCAGAGCCGGAAGATGACCTGGCTGAGTTGCCTTTGGAGTTTGATGAGCCGGAGTTGTTGCTGCTGTTGTTGTTGCTGGTGCCGGACTTGCTGTTGGCGTTGTCTTTGCGCTTTTCGCGATTGATCTCGTTTTGGCGCTCCCAATAGCAATGATCGAGTTCTTGGGCAGTTCGCTGCAAACTAATGAGGGTGGTTGGCTTGCCCATATGAGGAAATTTGTCCTTGATCCGGTTTGGAAGTCCTTTGTAGTACTGATGATAAAGGGCTTGTTCGTTCCATCCTGTGCGACCCGCATACTGGTTGAATTCCAAGGTGTATCGCGTTGCTTTGCCGGAGTCTCGGAAGGTGAGATTCTCAAGGTGGTTAACGGCATCTGCAACCAGATCTCGTGGGCCGAAAAGTTGCTTGAGCTCCTGAATGAAGAGCGCAACATCTGAAAGCCACGGAAGCGGCTGGGTCATACCGGTTTCGAGGGCGGCAGTGATTTGTGATTGGAACCAGTTGTAGGGGGAGCCAGATAGGTACGACATAATGAAGCTGACCTTGGAGTCTTCGGTGGTGAACTTGTGGGGCCAGAGCGAAATATACATCATGCACTGGACGAGGAAGGGATCCAACTTTTGGGCGCTTGTACCGTCGAACACATCCAGAGCCTTCAACTTGGGCCGAGGAGTCGGCTCTTGATGCGGCTGCATCATGGGCATATTCGACATGTTCCTGGCCATGAGGTGGATGGCTTCCGTGAGCTGAGTTTGGTTCCGAAGGAAACGAATTTCGGCAGGTTCACTTCCCAAATGATCTGTGCTTTCCGTTTCCATTTGTTCAAGAACAGTTGGAAGAGCCGGAGAGAGAGGAACCGGGGTATGGAAACCTGTGGGTTGGTATGTTCCGGTCCTCAGGTAAGTGCTTTCAGCTGGTGGAAAATGAGCAGGTGTTTGCAGAGGACTGAGAGGACCTTGCAGCTCGGGTGCCCATGGGTTATCGAGGTACGGTGCGGATACGGAGGCCGGGGCACGAGTTGGTGTTTCCAGGTAGAGCTGTGCCATGGGTGTAAGATAAGGAGTGAAAGGGTTTTGTGGAGAAGGTTGGAGAGGTTGTTGGAGTGTTGGAACCGTTGGACGACGATGATGGGTGAAGGAAAGCATGGTTTCTTGAATACCAGCTTGTTGGGCAGTCCTTGTTTGACGAGGCCGACCTGTAGCCATGTAGACAGACTATTCGAGCTTGTAGTCTGAATATACTGTTACGACCTGTGCTGAGCCGAGGTGTGCCAGAGACCGGTGTGTTTGGATGTGCTTCGGAAGAGATTTCGGATGTGGACTTTGGCTTCAACATTTGTGCGTTGTGCCCTCGAGATAGTCTAAGTCCGATTTCAGAGTATAGGCTTTTAGGCCGGTGTCAGATGTCAAACAGATGCAAGCAGATGAGAATGGATGAGAACGAGAGGAGGAGATTAGAAGTTGAGTATGATATTCAGACTGCCAGACTCGGTCATCCTGCAGTCCCTTAAATACTACAACGAATAATGGACTACCTATGACAATGAGCTGTCAGCTGTCTAACTCGTGGAGGGAATGTGTATGCTAATGACAATAGAATAATGAGGCACGTGTATGCTAGGAAAATCAAAGACAAATAACAAACAAAAGAACAATATAATTGAAGAACCGAAATGGCTATGAACAGATGTCTCTTGGATGTCTTCGGCACGGAATGGGTCGTGACACCCATCATAGAGCACAGAGGATGAGTGTCTGAGAGGGTAGCGATATGGTACACTGCACACATCGCCAACTTCTTCAGCATGAAATGGACGGGGATGAGACCCATGAGGGCTTCAAGACCGCCTGTGGGAGAGGTGTGGAAAGCACCTGTAATCCATAGAGCAGCTTTTCACTGCATCCGTTTGAGCTGGTTGATGGTGCCTTTGTTATGGGCGCCATCAAAATACCAGAGATGATAACCATACATGGCAATGGGAACCACACACAATCTATAAAGGAGGTGTTGTTGTCTAGGCAAAGACCCCTGGTAGAGTTTCTGAGCATGTGCATGGCCTGCACAGTGGTGAATGCCTTGGTGGCATAATAGCAGACGTGCTCATGAAAGGTGAGCCCGCAGTCAAAATAGAAGCCCAGGTATCTCCAAAAGATCTTGGGCTTCAAAGGTGTAGCACCAGTATGCAGGGCATACCCACTTGTAACAGCCAGAGATATGTATCAATAATAGCCTACTGGCAATTCTTGTTCATAAATCATAGCTGCCAGTAGGCAGCCAGGCTATTTTCTATATGCTGCTGGGTTTGCTGGGGCTCGGGACTGTCTGCTGAGGCTGTGGGGACACTAAACAATGACCAAACAATGCTCAGGACATTGAACAGGGTGCTTGTCGTCATGGGGGTCAGGACAGGGTGCGGGAAAGCTTCCAAATTGGGTATGACACAGGAGAATGTCTCTCCGAGATGCCCGGCAATGTAAGTGGCCTCTAGCTCAGCATTGGGGACAGTGGGCAGGCCCATCTTTTGGGATTATAATGTCGGGACTACTTACTACCTATTTCAGGTGTTTGTGCGCCTCAGGGGAGAGCAGGATGGGTGGATGGGCAGGTAGTGGTTTGGATGTTGTTCTAATTTTAGAACTGCAACATCTGGCAAGCTCGGACACACTCGAAAAAATGACAAAAAATCATATTAAATTGAAATAAAAGTATTACATGACATGGGTGGCTAGTAGAGCCACCCACTTTGAGGTATAGATGAAGCAAGCAGAAACGGCATGTTCATGCACACCGTTTCTGCTCCTGGGGTTGGGTTGGGGTCAGTCGTGGTCGTTGCCCTCGTGCTGGGCTGCTCGCACTAGCCTTCGTGCCATGCCCGCTTGCGCTCATGCTGTGGTCATCATCATGGCATGGTCGTGGTCATACTGTCATGTGGTCGTCGTTGTCAAGGTGTGGTTGTTGTTGTTGAGGTGTGGTTGTTGTTGTTGAGGTGTGGTTGTTGTTGTTGAGGTGTGGTTGTTGTTGTTGAGGTGTGGTTGTCGCTGTGCTGAGGTTGTTGTTGTGCCCTGCAGACCATCCTGCTCACCTTGCCAGTGTGTCCACCTGGTCCCCATGTTCCCTTGATCATGCTCCCTGGTCATCGTTCTTGCCTGGTCGCCCAGTCGCCTGTGTCAGTGCTGTCGTGTTTGTGCTGGCCTCATGTTGGTGTTGTCGTCATGTTCATGGTGCCACTGTTGCCCTGGGACCTCGTCCTTGCCTGGGTGCTGTGCTCGTATTCACATTGGCATCCTCTTGCCATCCTGGTTATCCTGTAGTCACCCATGGGAGAGGGAGAGGGCAAGGCAAGAGAGGAGCAGCAGGTGGATGGGGAGACAAGGCTGACCTCCCATCACCAACCGCCCACCCTAGCTCCTGCTTGTCTTCCTCCCCCTGCCCGTGCTCGTCGTCCACCCTCTCGTTGTTGTCCGCTTGCTTGTTGTTGTCCGCCCACTCGTTGTTGTCCACCCACTCGTTGTCATCTGCCCACTCATCATTGTCCGCCTGCTCATTGTCATCCACCCGCTTGTCATCCTCTCCCCACTCATCATCATCCACCCACTTGTCCTCTCCCCACTCGTTGTTGTCCACCCGCTCATTGCCTTCCAACTGCTCATTGCCTTCCACCTGCTCATCGTCCTCCACCCACCCACGCTCCTCCATCCTTTTGTGCTTGAACTCCTGCACCTGCTCATGCTTGCATTTGTCTAGTCGCTGGTCGCACCCTGGTGCTTGTGTTCGTGTTGCCACTATGCTGTGTCGGTCTCGTGTTCCGGTGTTTTTGTCTCACTCACCATAGGGCTCACATCATGTCCTTCTTGTCTTTGTTGCCAGGCTTCCATGCCTTCGTGTTGGTGTTTTTGTCACCATGTTGCTGTGATGCCATGGGTCAAGCAGAGGAAGAGGGCAAAAAAGAGGGTGGGAGGTGGGTGAGAAGAAATACCGCCCCGTCACAACATTACCTGACATCTCTAGAATGCCGTGGCTCCGAGGACAGGAGGAGGTACGGAGAGGGGAGGAAGGGAAAAGGAAAGGGGGCCACGAGCGTCGGCAGGTGGGTCATTAACAAAGGAGAACACCCACATCCCTATTGAAGGGGAGGGGTGCGCAACAAGGGCGACAGGCAATAGTCAAATGGGTGATAGACTGGGGGACGGCAGAACAGGTGGAAGGGTTGGTGCAGGGTTGTTACATGTGCATTCGTGCCCTGCCCACATCCCTATGGAAAGGGAGGGGCATGAGAGGTAAAGAGATGAACATCGACTTTTATCAATGTTTGTGGGCCTGATT
>CACVBS010000098.1:70656-120150 GCA_902728275.1 Cyclocybe aegerita
TAGAAAACAAGATACCTACCCATTTTAATGGCCTCGGGGGTGTTGTTTGAGGGGCTGGACGGCGAGGGGCAATGCCAGGTGGCGGTCGAGAATGAGCATCAACAACTCTCATCATCATTGATGGCTTATCCGGCAGATGCCGTCCACCACCTGATTGGCTGGAAATGGTGGCCTATGTCTCCGCAGTTCCACTCATGCATGATGGGATCAATATTCCACAACTCAGATGAGTAAAATAGATTGTTTAAGTCTTGGTATCTTGTCCTGTAGTATACTTATATCTATTTATCTATGTCCAAGGCTAATTTTATGTTCAAGAAGTGTGAAACAACAATGTCCTACATATGTCAACCACAATCCTACCTCAAGGACTATATCTTATGCATGGGAAGCTATGAACCATGGGGTAAAAGTCTTACAGAGCATTAATTAGTAGATATTACATCTTATAAGTATGTAGGTTACTACTTGGACCTGATTTGGAGTGTTGGCGAGGTAGAATGAAGGTGAAATGACAAGTTGAGTGCTCCAGGATATGGTGGTCCTGTGGTGATCTCAGTACGATGGCTGCCAGACCACCTGCTCCAGCCAATGGGATGAGACACGGAATTTGCCGGATAACAATCAACAACATTGAACCATCATTGGTCGTCATCCACAACCACAACCACAACCCCCTAGGCACCTTCCCTTCACTAGCCTGCCTCAAAACACGAAGAAATAGGTAAGGAGATGTTATTTTGTGTATAGATACAATACTAAACTACTTTCCCTTGTCACAGGAGCTTGCCCATGTCAATGATGACATGACAAAGCCACCGCATGCCCCTCCCCTCACGACAGGGATGTGGGCTGGCGCAAACCCCATCCACCCCCATTCCCTATCTGAGTCAAACTGCTGAGTCGACCTCCTATCTCCCTCCTGTCCCTCTCATACACACCCTCCCTCACCCTCCGCTCACTCACCTACACCCACTTACCTGCCCATTACCCTTCACCCGACCCGAAATTTCTGCTGGGTTGCAATTCCTGCAACCCCCAGCTGCCTATACCTGCCCTCTTCTCTGGCCCCTCATCCTCAGAGCCATGGCACTTTGTAGGTGCAGTGTAACTTGGCTGGAGGGTGTGTTCTGGGATGAGGGCGAGCTGGGCAAGGCACAGCCTTGTCATCTAGTGATATATATCAGATTGGACTACTACCCAGTACATGTTATACATCAGGATGGGTAGTAGCCTGTTGGGCAATTGCCCAAGACATTCTATAATAACATAGAGAGACGTCATAGTCATAGAAGGAAAATGTTACTGATGCCAAGACTGATGGCAGGTCATGTGACTTTTTACACTTCTATCAGCTACAAGAATATATCAAACACTGTATTTTTACAGGTTAGCTTTATAGATCAGGACTGTGTTTTTATAGTCCACGTACTAGAGTTCATTGGGATGGCCTTGCCAGATGTGCTGGGGCTTGCAGCTGTGGGCGGGACCTGTCAACACACACAAACAACTCAGGAAACAGTGCCGCAGCACCGTTCTTCTTCGTTTGTGGTGCTCCTGCCCCCGTTTTTGATAGGGAAAAGGCGCCAGTGATGAGGAAACATATTTTCTCATCGTTCTGCACCATTTCCCCCACTGTTGGGGTGGCAGGATAGGCTGAATGGGGTGGGGGTGGTTTGGATGACGCGGCATTTTTGGTGTGTTGATTATTTTTAGATTTACCAGTCCCAAAGCTTCTGACCATTCCCAAAATAGCTCGCAGCAGACAATGCTCGCCGTCATCTATTACGACGTCCAGCAAGCCTGGGCATTCACACAGGACACACAAAAAATGAGAAAAATTGTATTAAATTATTAAAAAAATGAATACGACTGTGCAGATGGCTCTACTAGCCACCTGATCTGAGATAGAGATAAAATGAGCAGAAACGACATGTTCATGGCACGCCGTTTCTGCTCAGATGGACCTGCCACACCATGCTCACCCTCGCCTCATTTGCCCTCCCACAGTGCTGCTTGTGCATCCCTTGCCTCATGGTGCACTGTGCTTGCATCTGTGCCGTGCTCGCCCTCGTTCCGTGGTTGTCATTGCACTGTGGTTGTCGCTCAGCCATCCTTGTCCTCGTACCATGCATGTGCTTGCGTTGTGGTCATCACTGTGCTGTGCTTGTCCTTGTGCCCCAGCTCTGCACCATGCCTGCTATGCCCCGCTGTCTTTCCCTTTGCCCCCACAGTGGCTGGGGCCGCCACCGTGATCGTCATGTGGTTGCCACCCTTATCTTCGTGTGTGGTTGTATGGAGGTGGCACTGTGACATGGAGACGGCAATAGGACAGTAGGGGAGATGAAGAGTGAGAGGCCAAAGGTGAGGGGTTGTTGCTCACCCTCAATGCCTCACTCTCGCCGTCCTGCCCTCACCATCTCACCCTCGCCGTCTCGCCGTCATCATCTCACCATCCTGCCCTCACCGTCTCACCCTCGTCATCTTGCCATCCCGCCATCGCCATCAGGCCTATGCTGTCTCCATCTCAGCCCTTCCATCCTACTGTCTGGCTGATGGTCGAGGCCGCTCGTGTCATTGCTGTCCCCCTTGTGGTATTGCTGTCTTCCCATGCCGCTGTTGCTCTGATGCCTCTGATGTCACTGTTGCTCCACCTGTATCAGTTAGAAAAATATAGAAATACAAGGCAGTTTCCTAACTATGAATCTAAGCCCTGGAGGGCAATATGCTACCTTCTGCTTTGGGAAGGCTCTCCTAATAAGAGGGAGGGGTTGCCAGGTGCCCAGCATCTGCAAGGGTGATGAGGAGGGGGTAAATAAATTAGTAAGCATCCATTTCCGGGGTGGGCAGGTGGTGGGAGGGGCTGGAGGGGGTGGAATGGGGGTGGGATAGGCCAAGCAGGACCCCAGGGCACTGCAGAGAACTGGACATGTGACCTGTTTGCTCTGCAGCCTCAACCGGGGCCGTTTTTTGTGAAAAAAGTGCCCAGGGCCAATGTGATAGTATGTTACTGTATGTCATAAAAAAATCAGGAGAATCTGGGATGTGGAATGTTGCAAAATGGCGCATATGAGGTGTCACCTTAACTTGGTGCGCATTTATTTTTAGCACAAGCTGCTAAATTGGGATCTGGCATCAAAATAGCCATTGCTGGTGCATTTCAGGCTCGTTTGGCTTCCCCCTGGGTGGAAATTGATGGGAACAGTGATGCGATAATTTTTAGGTAACTCATAGCTACCTGTAGACACCCAGAACGTGGGAATACGACCATTTTTGGCGATGTTATGGCCTAAACTGTGCTTCTATGCACAAAAATGCGAAAATGCGCACCTAATGCTCTTTTTTTTTTTTTTTTTTTTTTTGATCAACAATTTATATAGCGGTGCTTGGTGGCAGCCCGCTCGCTATCTACAAACACATACACTACGCGGCCTGGGTACTAAGTAAACCACTAAAGGACGTCTGCCCCCCCAACCACAAGCCTTATGGCTCAAACGCCGAAGCTCCCATAAAGCCAGACCCACCTCGTGAAAACGGTGATGCGGGATAAGGGGAAGAGACCATCGAGGCCCCGCTAAACCCCAAAGTCGTCAAACGCTGTTCGGAGGCCACGCAGCGCAAATGAAATAAGAGAGCACCACCCGGGAGGTGGCAAGGTGTCTTAAGGCTGACAAGCCAGAGATGCGCCTGCCCGAAACCAGACACAGAGTATTAGCGGTGCCGCAACCCGCTATAATAGCGGCCGCGAGCGCAAAGAAATAGCGGCGGGCGCAGGTCTTCGAACCCTAGAGCTCGGTGGTGTCAATTCACCATAAATCCCCCGAAAGGAGGAACAACCCCGCCCACAGTGATTATCCAACACCCGAGGGGTCTCAGTTGAAGCCAAATGCGGTGGGGTTGTACTTCATAAACGATGCAATATCCCCGAGAAACCGGGGATAGTGTACAGAATATCTATCGCGACAGCGAAAGAGGATGTGCTGGCGGGACTGCAAAGCAGCCCCGCAAGTGCAGCCGTGAGGCTCATTGATCTTGAAGCGACGATAATACGCTCCAATGGGCGCGTGGCCAGTTATGCACCGGCAAACGCGAGTGAACTCAGTAATACTGTGTCCGAAAGTTGAAAGCCAAGGTCCCCCATTGAGGTACGATGGCTGTAGCGGCCGCCCGTCAGGCTGTTGAAGCTCTAAAAATTCAGAGCCTCGGTAAGTTGGATCCTGGAAAGTGGAACTCCACGAATCCAGGACTGAGTGCGCCGCTCGAGAGCGTAGCGCGTCTATAGAGTTGTCCGTCTTACGACGTCCAACCCTGACTTTGAGCTCGGTGACGTACTTGTGTGCTTCACCATGAATGTCCCACCGCAGAGCAGAAGGGACGTAAACGAAGGTTACGCGACGGAGATCGTCCGCCTCAAACCACTCTTTAAGAACGCGACAAACTGACAGGCTGAAAGCCTGACCAGAATGCACGCCGGGGTCGACCGCTCTATGGGCTGAGCCCATAGAGTCAGTAAAGACCATAATATGTTGGCAGTTTGCCTGCTTGACAGCAAGGCGCACTGCGCACGAAATGGCATTGAGCTCCGCATCAGGGGCGGTAACTCTGCCAGAGACATAGCGCGTCCTTTCGAGCTCGCGATGTCCCTTGTAGATTATAGCAGCCGAAGCCGCCTGATACTGGTTGGACTGAGGGACAGAGCCATCAGTTGCAGCCAGTACTGTTAGTGGGTCGGCCCTCGCTCTCGCGATGAGCTCGTCTAGATATGGACGCCTATCCTGGGTAGGATCACGTTCGTCAAAGCGGAGACGGTCCGCATAGCGGTCCAGTAACCGATCGCCTGGGCGAGCTTCGGGCGCAAAAGGCTCGAAGCTCTCAGTTAAGGTGTGGACGTGCTCGTCCACCTCCATGACAGTGCTCTTGACTTTCCCTCGCATGGCTGGGGTCATCAAGGCAGCGGAGCGAGCGTGTGGTGCGGCTCGCTTGAGGAGTCCCTCACCCATCATGGAGCAAAGAGGGTGGGTGTCCAAAAGGGTGGCGACGCGATACACTGCGCACGTCGCCAACTTCTTCAGCATGAGATGGACGGGGATGAGGCCAGCGAGGGCCTCAAGACCGCCTGTGGGTGAGGTGCGGAAAGCACCCGTGATCCATAGAGCAGCTTTTCGCTGCATCCGTTTTAGCTGGTTCATCGCGCCCTTATTGCGGGCGCCATCAAAATACCAGAGACGATAACCGTATGTGGCAATAGGGACCACACACGATCGATATAAGAGGCGGCGCTGTTTAGGCGATAGACCTCTAGTAGAGTTCCCGAGCATGCGCATGGCTTGCACGGTGGTAAACGCCTTGGTGGCGTAGTAGCGAACGTGCTCATGGAACGTGAGCCCGCGGTCAAAGTAGAAGCCCAAGTACCTCCAATAGGTCTTAGGTTTCAAAGGTGTGGCGCCGGTATGAGGGGCGTACCCCAAATCCAGCGAGGGATTGTAGGCATCTCGACGACGCGAAAAGTGAAACAGCTCGGTCTTGTCGTGTTCAAGAACGAGCGCGAAGGCAACAAAGAGAAGGTAGATAATTTTGTAGGCCTTACGCAGGCCCACATTATTATCATCAAGTTGTTTGGATTGGGCCAGAATGGTCCCATCATCCACAAAAGACAGCAGCGTCATGTTGAGTGGCGCTGCTTTGATATAGAAGAGCTTCATTACCGGAGCAATGAACAGCCCAGAGATAACAGGCGAGAGAGCAGAGCCCTGCCCGACACCCACATCCGCAGACCGTGAGTCGGATTGGAAGGTGTTCCAACAGTAAACTGTGGATCGGCCTACAAGGTAAGAGGCAAAGAATTCCACCAGAACAGGCGAAAACCCTTGCTTGCGAAGAACAGCCATGAACATCTCATGGTTAATAGAAGGGAAGAACTGCGCGATGTCAAAAGCCAGCGCGCTAGTCTGGAGACCCTTAACCCACCCCGCTCGCACGAGATGGGTCAGAATCAATCCAGCATCCTCAGTTGACCTCTGGCGGATGCCGCCAAGTTGGTTGGGATGGAAGATATCATGCTTGACAGCGTCAAACTGTATCCTATTGGCAATCATCTTTTCGATAAGTTTACCGAAAGTGATGAGGAGTACGATTGGCCTGAAGGCCTTCGGCACGGAGTAGGAGGGCTTGTTCGGCTTCGGAACGATAACCGATAGCGACTCCTTGAATATACGTGGCCAATGACCCACCCGAAGGCAAGCATTGGCCAACACGATGAAGAGCGCAAGGACGTGTTTATCCTTGAGCAGCTCCTTTAGGTGGACCCATGTGACGTGGTCCGGGCCTGGTGCAGAGGAGTTGGAGCACCCCTTAAGGGCACTCAACAACTCATGCTCCGAAAAGTCAGCCCACTCACGGACTGGCTCATCAGGAAGCTCGTCTAAGACTGAAGCATTGTACTCGCGACCAGAGGCCGAGTTGTACGTGCCGTGTAGGGCGTCCCAAAGGTCGTCCATATCGTGGCAAGGCTGGTCGCCATTGCGAATAGCCTCACAGGGTGGTGGCTTGCGCTGTTTGACCCACTCCATTAGGTCCCACGGGCGCTTGCGAGAGGTAGCGATTTCTGCGATACATTCATCGAAGAAATTACGTTTGGTGTCCTTACACGCCTTCTTAAACTTGTTGTAATCAGCGAGCGAGCGGCTCAACTGATATACTCCAAATGTCTCCGAGCACTCTTCCGTCCACCAGGACTTGGAGCGCTTGGTAGGTAATTACCCGTCGCCCAGATCCGGGCGGTTCGGGACCGATATCAAGATCCGTACAGATCGGGACATGATCTGACGGACCCTGGAGATCGTGCTCCAATCTGGGCATCGAGATGAGGATCTCAGATGGAGCTAAGAATACAAGATCCAAAACATTGGATCTCTGGTTTGGATTAGGACTGATCCGCGTCGGTCCATGGTTAGTAGGTCGTGCCCACTCGAGGCCGATCTGAGATGCGGTATCCCGCAGGGATATTGCCGTCGACGACTCGCCATGCTCATAGTCATCCCAAGTCGTCGACACGCAGTTGAAGTCACCAGCCATATAAATGAAAGGTGGTAGAGAATGCACACGAGTAGCGAGGTGCTCAATGGCTGTGTGTTGGTCGTCAGAATAGACGTTCATTAGATTAAGAACCTCACCCCCACTGAAGAGGGAGAGGACGAGGATGTCGCGACGCATAGCGGGACGATAGCGGGAGAGCCTAGTCGAAACGTAGGCAATCACGCGGGGAATTTCCCCTTCCTTGATGCGCACCATCTGCAGCCAGTCTGGATGCTTTGGTGCGCCGATAACCTCATCGCCCTCCATACTAGTGGTGGACGGTGCGTGTCTTATAAAATTCCAAGGGGTTTCTTGGAAAAATAGAATATCAAATCTGTTTATACAAATTTCGAGAAGGGTGTCTACGTGTGCATAGGTATGGCGAACGTTCTGACAGTAAATACGAAGCCCACTACTTAGATCCTGAAGGTTTCCCAACATTAGTCTAGGTTCGGGGGTTAGTAAGTTGGTGGCGAGCAGCATGCTCACGTACCTGACGATACTCGGCCATGATCCACTCACGGTCGTAGCGATGGGCCCAGAACTTACACGAAGCCGAGTTGGCGGCGTGGTCCTTGTGGCAATTGACGCAGCGGCCCTTGTGGGGGCAGGGCTGGTCGTGAGGGGTGGGCGGCACAGGAGGCTTCGCTTTCGCGTTGCCCTTGCAACATCCCACATGTTGACGGTGCTCCTTCTGCTCGTGTGGGCCCGTGCAGATGGGGCAAGAGAGTTGTTTCGCCTTGCAGGCGACGGTGGGGTGGCCCCACTTCCAGCAGCGCTGGCATAGCGGGACCCCGGTGTGACGTGCAGCGGCCTGATTGCGCAGGACCGTCCAGCGAGGAAGATCGGTTGGCCTAAGGCCTTCTTGGCATGGGTTCCCTGCTGGGAATCCCAGATGTTGCAGTAGACGGTGCAGGATGTTGAGTGCGCCGAGTTGCGGTCGATCCGAGGCTTGGTGCTCAGATATGCGAAAACCTCAGCGTGAACTGAGGTATGGAGGGCCTTTTCAAGCGCCTCCTGGGTATCTTCAACCCTTTCGGATCGAAGTAGGGAACGTCGAGGATCTTTATGAAAGACGTCGATGATGGGAGCGCAACCTCGAACGGAGTACCCGTTGGAAGGCTTTCGCGAATAAAGTTGTGCAGTACGTCCAAATCGGACGGGCTGGCAACGGCGGGGGTGACCAACGACAAACCGTCGTAGGCGCGGACGATGGAGGTGACCTTTAGCATAGATCGACCATCCCTGAGGTACCCGTTGGCTGCACGGACAGCCGACTCGGTGAAGAATTTCGTGAGGTCAGGGGGGGTACCCCCGAATGACACGAGAACCTGCTTCCGGGTGGGGCCCTCGGAAGTGAAAGAAGGAACGGACCGATGAGGTGAAGTCTTCATCGGACCCATTGGGAATGAGGGGGGAGGGGAAGGCCCACGCCGTTGCGGTCCCAAGCCAGGAGGCGGGGGAGGCATCGGAGCGGCCTGTTTGGCAATCCCTGCCCACGTCGTTGGACGGGGCTTGGGTTTGGTGGCGCGATTGATCGGCGGAGGCGGACCAGGGCGAGAGTAGGCCACCTTGCTCTTCTTCTGAGGAGGAGGTGGGACCGGGCGATCAACACCCTTGCGCTTCTTAGAAGCGGGGATGCGAGGAGGGGAGGCCGGACGACCAAGGTCGTCCAAAGCCTGCATGAGGACGTCGGGCGGGGCCCCTACGCCAGCGACACCCTCGTCGAGCGGCCCACGGGCGGCACGAGGAGGAGGCCTGAATACGGGAGCCGGGTGGATGGTCGGCTCGTCCTTGGAAGACGTCTCGGCCTCGAGGAGGGAGGCGAGTGAGAAGTTGTCGAGTTCGCCTGGTCCGCGAATACGACTAAAGTCGGTGGCCATGACGGCGTTCACAAAGGACGTCATCTGGGCCACAAAGGCATCGCCCCCATCAATGGTGAGCGGATTGTGGTGCGCGGCCCGCAGAACCCAGTCTGTGGCCTTCGCAATGGAGGTGGTCAATACCTCAAGATCACCAGGAAGATCCTCGACCGTGTCTCGGAACTTCAAGGCGTATTGACCTAAGAGAAGGTCGACAGAGGGGTCCCTCGAGACCTCCTCCCCTCCCTGAGTGCCCTCTACCTCCATCTCCTGGGGTTGGGCCGTCCCTGAGTCAGACTCATCTGTGGACGAATGGGCGGAACCCGTGGTAGAGTGGGACCTGCGGTGGGGCGACGTGTGGCGAGATCGAGCTGGCACAACTGTCGAGTATGTGGCCCTAGTCGAGGTAGGGTCTGGCGATATTGGCGAGGCATCACCGCCAAAGGACGATGAGCCAGCGACCGATGGTGGTATTGCTGGTGGTGCGGAGCCCGAGTCCCCCCCACGACGGCTCCTAGGAACCGCCCCGGGGGGCCTTGCGCCCCGACCTCTCGGTGGGAGGTTGGACATGGTTTGCTGATGCGGTGCAAACGATCAAAAGGGATCTTCTGGCCTGTCGATAAAGCGCTAGACGATGTGCGAGACGGTGAGCTGGTTGTTTGTGCTTGTTGACAAGTGGGCGTTCGAGAGAAAGAGGCGGTTGTGTGCACCTAATGCTCTGCCTCTCATGCATCCCTGCCTCATAAAAACCAGCTGATAATTTAGTATGCTACTAGAGATTCAGAACGAGCCAATAATAATAGCCTTGCATGCATTATTGGTTATGCAATGGGCCTTTCGATGTTTATGTGCTAAAAAACCGAAAAAGCGCACTCAAATCTCTATGCCACACAGGTATCTATCCTTTTCAAACATTATGCATTCAGATAGAGGTTATCAAGGGCTACAAAACGCGCTATTCAGCGTCTCCACGCGTTCATTTGTTCCAAAGATATACCTACAACACTTCACAAGATACCAGAAAAATCGAAAATGTGCACTCTTATATCCCTTCAAGCAAAGCTGGGGTTATTCCTGTCACTCCAACATAATCTGAACACTATCCTAGCACCCTCCCTTCTTTTTCTGTCCTCAAGACTGTGTAGAAACACCCCAATTCCATGACCAAAGACACTTCCTCCTTCTTGCCTGGGGGATTCCCACAATGTTGATGGTGGACATGGCATCCTTCTGGCATGTCCTCTAGTCCCCTAAATCTCCTTGGATAGTTTGGAATAGTTGCTATACTGTTGTTAGAGTGATATAAAAAAAGTCCGACACAAATTGAATAAGAACTGAATATGTTATTCATGCAACTGTCCTTCTGCCTTCTCAATTGCCCTCTCCAAGATTCTACCTCGGATTGGAGGTATAATCCTTGCTCTAAAATTTCTTTAAAATATATATTATAGATTATAGTAACTATCAGGTGTTTGTAAACCCCTCTGAGACCTGTGAGCAATGATACTACCTCCAGTTTCTGGGGTGAACACATTTGACAAACTAGGCGATATGGTGATCACCACTCATCACCAGTCTGTTTGAGGTTCACTGCAGACCTCCTGCCTTCCACAATGACCCAATCACAATAGAAATTTGAGGACACTTAGAAGTAGTCAGTAGAATGTCTCTGCATTGTCTGATTAATTATATATATCCTTGATCTCCTTAAAAGTGGCAATCAGTTCGATTTTTATGTTATCTAAGGTGTCATATTGGTCGTCTCGGATGTGTTGGAATTTGAAGAGGAGATTGTTCCGATTCTGGGACATGTTTCTTCTTGAAGATTGGTGAAGAATTGGGCATCCCATGGGACAAACAAGGTGATTATAGGTAGAAAACCCAAAATTGGCCACTGCAAGTGCATTTGGCATTATTAACTCCTGTATTCTTGCATGGAGGTACCTATATGGCTACTATTGATATGCATATATGTTACAGCTCACATAAATAGCCTGGGGAATAGGAAATGGAGGGTGCATTTCTGGCTTTTCAGGGGGAGGAGGAAGGGGTGCTTATATTATATTAAAGGGGAGTCTATACCATGCCATGTGATTTTTTTTTTTGATCAACAATTTATATAGTGGTGCTCGATGGCAGCCTGCTTGTTATCTACAAACACATACGCTATGCAGCCTGGGTACTAAGTTAACTACCTAAAGATGACCGCCCCCCCAACCAAGACCCTTCTGGTGTATACACTGAAGCTTCCCGGAGGGCAACCCACCTTGCAAAAACAGTGCATCAGGATAAGGGGGGGAAACCATTGAGGTTCTGCTATGCCCCAAAGTCATCAATTGCTGTTCGGAGGCCACACAGCGCAAATGAGATAAGAAAAGCACCACCTGGGAGGTGGCAGGGTGTCTTGAGGACGACAAGCCAAAGATGTGCCTGCCCGAAACCAGACACAGAGAGTTGGCAGCACGCAATCACCCAACCAAAGAAGGCTAACCACATGTACGAAAGAGTTGCCATAGGCACAGGTCTTCAAACCCTAGAGCTTGGTGGTGTCAATTCACCATAAATCCCCCGAAAGGAGGAACAACCCTGCCCACAATGATTATCCGACACCCAAGGGGTCCCAGTTGAAGCCAAACACTGTGGGGTTGTGCTTCATAAACGCTGCAATATCCCTGAGGAAATGGGGATAGTGTACAGAGTATCTATTGCGGCAGCGAAAGAGGACATGCTGGCGAGACTGCAACGCAGCCCCACAAGTGCAGCCATGAGGCTCATTAATCTTGAAGCAATGGGCGGAGATCATCCACCTCAAACCACTCTTGGAGAGCGCGACAGACTGACAGACTGAAAGCCTGACCAGAGTGTACAGAGGGGTCTACTGCTTTATGGGCTGAGCCCATAGAGTCAGTAAAGGCCATAATATGTTGGCAGTTTGCCTGCTTAACAGCAAGGCACACTGCGCATGCGATGGCATTGAGTTCCGCATCAGGGGCGGTGACTCTGCCAGAGACATATCGAGTCCTTTCAAGCTTGTGATGTCCCTTGTAGATTATGGCAGCTGAAGCCACCTGATACTGGTTGGACCGAGGGACAGAGCCGTCAGCTGCAGCCAGTACTGTTAAAGGGTCAGCCCTCACAGTTGCAATGAGCTCATCAAGATATGGATGCCTATCCTGGCTGCATTGCAGTCCCATCAGCATGTCCTCTTTTGCTGCCACAATAGATATTTTACGCACTATCCCCGGTTTCTCAGGGATATTGCATCCTTTTTGAAGTACAACCCTACAGCGTTTGGCTTCAACTGGGACCCCTCAGATGTCGGATGATCACTGTGGGCAGGGTTATTCTTCCTTTTGGAGGATTTATCAGTGAATTGACACCTTCGGCTCTTAGGAGTCAGAGACCAGTGCCCGCAATTATTTCTTTACGCTTGCGGCCTGCTAATATAGTGGGTTGTAGCACCACTAACTTTCTGCGTCTGGTTTCGGGCAGGCGCACCTTTGGCTTCTTGGCCTCAAGACACCTTGCCACCTCCCAGGTGGTGTGACTCTTATTTTCATTGCACTGCATGGCCCCTGAACAGTGATCAATGATTATGGGGCATAGCGGGACCTCGATGGTCTCCTCCTCTTATCCCAATGCACTGTTTTCACAAGGTGGGTTGCCCTCTGGGGAGTCCCAAAGGGTCTTGGTTGGAGGGGCAATTGTCTTTAAGTAGTTAACCTAGTACCTGGGTTGCATAGCATATATGTTCTGTAGATAGTGAGCAGGCTGCCATTGAGCACCACTATATAAATTGTTGATAAAAAAAATTGAGCAAGAGTTTAGTGAACTTGATGTCTTGAGAGAAATTCTCAAGAGCAAGTTGGGTTTGTCAGAGTTCAGGCGAGAGTCAAGCTCCTCTTGCACAACCCAGGGGAAGAGGTCCGGATTGACTTTCCTGCACTGGGAGGTCGACTCAACTTCTCTGTCATCTGAAGGAGAACACCCCCACTTGTTGGCTCCTCCAGCAGTAGTGCCAGCCATGCTGGAGGCAGCTCCACCCAATGATTCCCCATCATCGCCACCTCCTCCAGCAGTTGGTCCTGTGTTCTCGTTGACTTGTTGCTGACGGTTGGCAGCATTGTCTCGGAAGTGGTCAAAGTTGTTGAGGATGGCCAAATAAGACCCGACAGCCTTGAGAGCAGTGTTGGCTTGCTTGACTCCAACATTATCAGATACAATATCTTGGATCTTTGTAATTGCCTCAATCTTGGTCACCAGACCACCACGATAGTCGTCAATGACCTTGTTGCACTGAGCCACAGTTTTGACAGGAAGAGGATTGTGTGTGACAGTCAGTGTATCTTCAGCTGATTGGTTCCCAGCAGCAGGAGCAGTTTCAGTCATAAAGGGATGAGGATCAAAGAGACAATGATGAGGTACGAATGAAAATGCTGAAAGACTGAGGGTGCTTGGAGATGCTGTGTGCACTAGAGAACTCAATGAGCGTCAGGGGAAAATGGCAGAAAGGGATTTATCACGTACCCAAGGAACTGATGAGTGTTGGGGGGAAGATGATGGCAAGGCTCATCAATTCTTGGGTGACATGGATAAATGGTAGGGCTGACTCACCAGGAGGCCCAAGCACCATTGTTGGATCTGGTGCTCAGAGGATCCCAGCACCTGCATGTCATCCAGGATGGAGACCAGGATCTGGATTGCATGTGGAACGTACGCATCCTGGGAGACGAGTGCAGGTGGGTGAAGAGGTTGGAAAGTGAAGGACAATTCACATACCTTGGTGATTAGACTCATGTAAACACATCACATTTAAACCTGAACTATTCACAGTGTACTATCCCTTTCCAGCTATTTGCAGATCTGGGGTGTTTGCGTTTTCAATTTTGGGCTCCACTTGTGTGTTGTATTATCCTAAGAAAATTCCAATAAATCTGTAACACTTATATTAAGAGACCCATCCAGTTTCCAAAAGGAAAACTTGGGATCTCGTTCCAAAATCGAAGATATGAGTTTTTGATGACACCAAAATAGGGCAGTGTAACTGAATGTCGACTGTGATGGCAGTACCTCAAGCTTGCCCAAAATTCAAAAAAAATTATATTGCTACATACTAGCAGCATCCGAACCATTAGTCAAAAATTCAGAGGCAGAGCTGTTAGCCTTGCAAAGATAATTGACAATTAGTAGAAATGGGCGTTTGAAGGGTGACATGTTGTGATTAATTCAATCTCCGCTTCAGCAGCAGTGCACGGGCAGGGCAAACTGTATGTGCAGCAATCGGCCAATCTTCCAAACCTATGTCACAAAAGCCAAAGAAAACCCCCAGAAGAAACCATGCGACAACTATGCCGCCTTCAATGTCCTCTTCCAGACTGAATGGGCATGTGTGGACATCAATAATGGTGCAACCCGATCATTAGATTCATTGCTACCACAGCCAATACAGCTAGTGAAGTGTTTCAAACTGGGCAACTCCTCAGAATGCTGAAGGCATCAGAATGGGGAGTTCTCCCCCCATGGACCCCAGACCACCCCCTGCTGCTGGGGAGGGCTGGGGATGACTGTTTCAGTGATGGAAAAGGCTTGGGAGTGGTTTGATGAGACCCGGGGACTGTTCTGCATCCTTTCTGGGACAATCTGGTATGGGGGAGGAGGTGAATTGGCCTGTATGGGGTGCCACATTACCTTGGCAGTGTGCTTTTTTTAGATCCACAGCTATTTTAAATTTGATAGCCCATGGCATCAGAGAATGATGTCACTGATGTAATCCATCAATTCTTGATGTCCTTGCCTCAGAGAATCTGCCTTCCAGCTGTGGCTGTGCTCATTGCCAATGCGGACATTGGGGGATCAAAATAGGCTCTGCTGGCCTCATCCATGGCTTATTTTGTTACACCACACCTCTTAATGGACGAAACAATTATGCGATAATATTATACATAATTTTAGCTTTCTGTATATGCCAAGAACATCAGGATAGACCTATTTTTGGTAAAGATATGGGGCAAACAATGGTTTATACACCAAAAACGCGAAAATGCGCACCAAATGTGCCCCTCTCATGCCCCCCTGACTCAAATAACTTATGTGATAATATAGGGTAGTTTATTACCTTTAATTTGACCACTTAAAATTGGTTGTGCAGGCAGTATTGACTATTCTATTCCCTTATAGAGCGCATTTTCTAAAAATAGCAAAGAAGCGCACTCAATTCTCTACCATTTTCAGGCATCCAATCCTCGGGGCAGGTCAATGATTCTATAGAGAATATATAGAGCTTTCAAGCGAGCCCTCCCACATGTTCATGCGCTCAATATCGCAGCTGATATCACAGGCTTACCCCTCATGCATGGCAATTTATTAATGGCTGCACATCCATGCAGAATTCCAGCTTCCCCTCACATTATTTCGCTTAGCTTTGACTTAGAGAAATGCTGGGTACACTAATACCTTCCAGTAGACACCCTTATCATGTGAAATGGGTAGAAACTCGTTGAGATATGATGAACATGATTTTGCTGCTATAATACATGGTGCACCCATGCATCCTCAGGCAAGTTTAGGGCCATTTGAGTTGGCCAAAAATGATGAAATACATGCCTGAGAGTAATTACAGCATGCATAATGCCAGGGGGTGTCTGAGTGTAGTAGATATGAGGGGGATTATAGGTACACCAGGAGACCCACTCCAGATACCCCACTAAATGCAGCTCTGAAAGTCTGAAAGTTGGTATGTGGATAGTATATATTTATTCATGAATTTAACATATTTTATCATGATTTTATATGGCCTTGAAGTTGGGTTATTGACCAATTTCCCATGAGCTGAAATATTCTATTGACCTCCAGGAGGGGGGATATTGGCACATGTAAAATCATGATAAATGACGATAAATGGATAGGAGCAGAACAAGGTACCTGTGAGGGCAAGGGGATGATTCTGTGTAAAGTTATTAAGGGGAGAAGGAGGAGGTAATCCTCCACATCAGTATCTATCTATATACTTACAAAATACACATATTGCACCCATTTGATGGTGCGTTCAGGTCAGTAAAATGTTTCTTAACATATTTAAGTAGTGACAGATGAGGCTCTGATGCCTGGGGGAAATGGTATTAGAGAAAGAGCTGAAAATGCGCAAAAAACAGGAAAATATTTAAAATGACTACCTCAGACTTGTTCAAAATTTACCAAACCTTGTATATGAGGACCTATTAGCACTCTGAAGAGACTGAAAAAGACCAGATAAGATTCCGAGCAGTGGGTGGAAAGATATGAGAAAGGAATTCCAAGTGCACCATTTGGATGAAAAAGTTGTTACATGTAAGTATATAGATAGATACTGATGTGGAGGATTACCTCCTCCTTCTCCCCTTAATAACTTTACACAGAATCATCCCCTTGCCCTCACAGGTACCTTGTTCTGCTCCTATCCATTTATCGTCATTTATCATGATTTTACATGTGCCAATATCCCCCCTCCTGGAGGTCAATAGAATATTTCAGCTCATGGGAAATTGGTCAATAACCCAACTTCAAGGCCATATAAAATCATGATAAAATATGTTAAATTCATGAATAAATATATACTATCCACATACCAACTTTCAGACTTTCAGAGCTGCATTTAGTGGGGTATCTGGAGTGGGTCTCCTGGTGTACCTATAATCCCCCTCATATCTACTACACTCAGACACCCCCTGGCATTATGCATGCTGTAATTACTCTCAGGCATGTATTTCATCATTTTTGGCCAACTCAAATGGCCCTAAACTTGCCTGAGGATGCATGGGTGCACCATGTATTATAGCAGCAAAATCATGTTCATCATATCTCAACGAGTTTCTACCCATTTCACATGATAAGGGTGTCTACTGGAAGGTATTAGTGTACCCAGCATTTCTCTAAGTCAAAGCTAAGCGAAATAATGTGAGGGGAAGCTGGAATTCTGCATGGATGTGCAGCCATTAATAAATTGCCATGCATGAGGGGTAAGCCTGTGATATCAGCTGCGATATTGAGCGCATGAACATGTGGGAGGGCTCGCTTGAAAGCTCTATATATTCTCTATAGAATCATTGACCTGCCCCGAGGATTGGATGCCTGAAAATGGTAGAGAATTGAGTGCGCTTCTTTGCTATTTTTAGAAAATGCGCTCTATAAGGGAATAGAATAGTCAATACTGCCTGCACAACCAATTTTAAGTGGTCAAATTAAAGGTAATAAACTACCCTATATTATCACATAAGTTATTTGAGTCAGGGGGGCATGAGAGGGGCACATTTGGTGCGCATTTTCGCGTTTTTGGTGTATAAACCATTGTTTGCCCCATATCTTTACCAAAAATAGGTCTATCCTGATGTTCTTGGCATATACAGAAAGCTAAAATTATGTATAATATTATCGCATAATTGTTTCGTCCATTAAGAGGTGTGGTGTAACAAAATAAGCCATGGATGAGGCCAGCAGAGCCTATTTTGATCCCCCAATGTCCGCATTGGCAATGAGCACAGCCACAGCTGGAAGGCAGATTCTCTGAGGCGAGGACATCAAGAATTGATGGATTACATCAGTGACATCATTCTCTGATGCCATGGGCTATCAAATTTAAAATAGCTGTGGATCTAAAAAAAGCACACTGCCAAGGTAATGTGGCACCCCATACAGGCCAATTCACCTCCTCCCCCATACCAGATTGTCCCAGAAAGGATGCAGAACAGTCCCCGGGTCTCATCAAACCACTCCCAAGCCTTTTCCATCACTGAAACAGTCATCCCCAGCCCTCCCCAGCAGCAGGGGGTGGTCTGGGGTCCATGGGGGGAGAACTCCCCATTCTGATGCCTTCAGCATTCTGGGGAGTTGCCCACTTTTAAAGGTTTCAGCTAGTGGTGGCTACCAATGACAATTTATAAATACTGATTCTCCTTGATAAGTAGAATAGCTTGCTCATAGATATTAATTCATTGCCCTGCGACAACAATTATTGACTAGAAACTTGTCATGAGCTCTCTTGCTCCTGCAAAGCTTGGATGCCAATTTGCCGATGTTGACAATGAGGTGTGACATGCATGATGTTTTCTGCAAACTCCCTGAATTCACAATTCTACATGATCAGGAGGCTTCTGCTGGACTTAATCCTTCTAATTTTCCAAATATTTTTACATGCTCCAGTAGCCAGGACAAAAGACTACATGCCCAACAATTTTGGTAATTTTTGAGAAAGCGAGAGGTGGGATACTATGGTGGTCCATGCTGGACAAAAATACAATGTAAATGAATTTCAGTGATGATTGTGGCAGAACGTGGAAGAAAGTCAGGGAATGGTCACAATAGCCAAGAAACGGTCATGATCATCAATGAATGTTGATGTTCTTTGATGATTGGCACAGAAAGTTACCTTTTTTGGCAGGATGTTAACAATAATCAAAGAATGACACCCCGCAGAATGTCACCGTTTGTCACCGATCTGTTGACAGAGGCCAAAACAAATGAGAATTTGTCTTGACATGGTCTGGCCTATTCTTCCAGTTTCTTCAAGAATCTCTGAGACCCCAAACTGCCTCCATGACACCACACCATGTGTGGGTTTCATATGCCAGGCCTATGCTGGCTGCTCTGCTTGCATGCTGACTAACAGTCGGGCTGTGGGGACCCACCAATCTTAGTCAGCAGGGAAGAAATACCTTGCTGACTAAGATTGGCAGGGTCCCATGGTGTGCTGACTAAGTTGTTGCTCCCGCCCTTCTCATTACTGTTGTGGACAGCAAGCTCGCTGTTCACACCATTTCTGGTCCATTTCCCTCCATTTTTTTGCTAGTATCAATGTATGTAGTTATTAATGAAGTTATGTAACATATATACTGTTGTAAACCCCCATAAGCTGTATAAAATGCAAAAACAATAATATGAATAACAGTCCCTCATCCATACCCAGCCCTAGGCATATTCCCCAGCCCAGGAAGCATCTGGAGTATTTAATATAGACACATGTATGAGTGGGAAGGCCACCATCCAGGTTATGGGAGTGGCAGGATATACAGTATCATGGTGATTAATGTACCTCTCCTCCTACCCCTCTTCCACACACCAATAATGCAACTATTACTATGGTTAGTAGCTCAATTTAATGGTACTACAATAGCGCATTTTTAGGGCCCTCTATTTGAGCCATTTGTATGAGGGCTGGATTGGGGAAAAATTCCCTGGTGATTTTAGACAGAGGAATTTGTATTTTATACATTGTGAAGTCAAAATTAGGATACATGCAGAGGCCATTTTATATGCACACACGACAATTTTATACACACACATGCAGATTTTTAAACACACACATGACAATTCTATATACACATACGTCAATTTTATACACACACACACACGAGGATTTTATACACATACAGGGCGATTTTATATACATGCACAGCAATTTTATATACATACACACCAGTTTTACATACACACACCGACTTTTGATACACACACTCAGCTATCGGCATCTCGCCTGCTGAGCGGAGCTCCAAGCCTCCTGGCAGACCTCAGCAAATATTTGGTGCCCCAGGACACCAAAATTGCTCCCACGGGTCTGCTGGGGTGGGATGGGCTTGGTTGACACCCTTGCAGGCACCCGTGATGCACTTTCCCACACATCTGATGTGCACCAATTTTGGTTCTGCTACCAGTAATGCTGGCATATTTCAGCCAATTCTGGACCAAATTTCTTGGAATAAAAAATATGATAAATCGTAGAATATTAGTAGCTCTCAGTAGATACCTTTTCCATGGCATATTTCTCACATTTGGCAGCTCTAGGGCCAAATTGGTGTACCCCACCTCAATAAAATGTGAATGCAGCCTCATTTCTTTTTATCTATCAGCCAGTTACATAATCTTACTTCATGATCACACATCCTTCCTTGCAAGAGAAGGTCTGTGAGGCTGCATTCACATTTTATTGAGGTGGGGTACACCAATTTGGCCCTAGAGCTGCCAAATGTGAGAAATATGCCATGGAAAAGGTATCTACTGAGAGCTACTAATATTCTACGATTTATCATATTTTTTATTCCAAGAAATTTGGTCCAGAATTGGCTGAAATATGCCAGCATTACTGGTAGCAGAACCAAAATTGGTGCACATCAGATGTGTGGGAAAGTGCATCACGGGTGCCTGCAAGGGTGTCAACCAAGCCCATCCCACCCCAGCAGACCCGTGGGAGCAATTTTGGTGTCCTGGGGCACCAAATATTTGCTGAGGTCTGCCAGGAGGCTTGGAGCTCCGCTCAGCAGGCGAGATGCCGATAGCTGAGTGTGTGTATCAAAAGTCGGTGTGTGTATGTAAAACTGGTGTGTATGTATATAAAATTGCTGTGCATGTATATAAAATCGCCCTGTATGTGTATAAAATCCTCGTGTGTGTGTGTGTATAAAATTGATGTATGTGTATATAGAATTGTCATGTGTGTGTTTAAAAATCTGCATGTGTGTGTATAAAATTGTCGTGTGTGCATATAAAATGGCCTCTGCATGTATCCTAATTTTGACTTCACAATGTATAAAATACAAATTCCTCTGTCTAAAATCACCAGGGAATTTTTCCCCAATCCAGCCCTCATACAAATGGCTCAAATAGAGGGCCCTAAAAATGCGCTATTGTAGTACCATTAAATTGAGCTACTAACCATAGTAATAGTTGCATTATTGGTGTGTGGAAGAGGGGTAGGAGGAGAGGTACATTAATCACCATGATACTGTATATCCTGCCACTCCCATAACCTGGATGGTGGCCTTCCCACTCATACATGTGTCTATATTAAATACTCCAGATGCTTCCTGGGCTGGGGAATATGCCTAGGGCTGGGTATGGATGAGGGACTGTTATTCATATTATTGTTTTTGCATTTTATACAGCTTATGGGGGTTTACAACAGTATATATGTTACATAACTTCATTAATAACTACATACATTGATACTAGCAAAAAAATGGAGGGAAATGGACCAGAAATGGTGTGAACAGCGAGCTTGCTGTCCACAACAGTAATGAGAAGGGCGGGAGCAACAACTTAGTCAGCACACCATGGGACCCTGCCAATCTTAGTCAGCAAGGTATTTCTTCCCTGCTGACTAAGATTGGTGGGTCCCCACAGCCCGACTGTTAGTCAGCATGCAAGCAGAGCAGCCAGCATAGGCCTGGCACATGAGTTGAGTGTGCCAAGCCCCTCGTAAAGTCCTGGGGTCCGACACATTCCTGAAGAAAAATATAAAGATTCTTGAAGATTCTGGCTGGATGTCAAAGAAAGAATGAGAGGCTCACAGTGAAAATGGTAACAGAAAGTTGAAGAAACCTACCATATTGATCTGTGCCAAACATTGAAGATCGGGATATTTCAGTGGAAATCTTTGACAAAAGTCAAAGAACGTCAACAAAAGTTGGAGATTGTTGACAAACATTGACAAAAGTTGACGATCGTCAACAAACGCTGACAATCTGGGACTTTTGGGTGACATATTCATTGCAGGGGGTGGTATTTACATGGTAAGCCCTATTTTTGTCCATGGTGGGCCATTATAGGATACGGATCTGTTACTCCAAAAACCCGCAAACAGCTGGAAAGGGATAGTAGTCACCAAAGAGAAAACAAAGTACTATATTGGATCAGATGTTCGCCCACCCCCTTCAATCGCTCAGTCACATCAATGTCACATCAAATTTGGCAGGGCAATTCACCCACCTGGTTCCCACCCCGCCAAAAGTGTGACATAAAGTGACAAATGGACGAGTAAAACAAACCTCCTTCCCGTTCGAATTTTGGTGAAAAAAATATAGCAATGTTATGAGACACATAATAGCAGCTAGTGTGAAAATTTTCAGCATGAACGGGCCCCTCGGTGCTGAGAAACTCAAGGTGGGCGATTCAGCTGGGTGGGCGACCATCCGATCCAATATAGTACATGCATCACGAGCCCCGGACATTCTGGTGATGCACGAGTTGCTATAGATACCGCAATCACTGTGATGTTGAACAGATCCTCCGGCTTCCTTACTTCGCTTTCTCATTTGCAGGATGGTTTTATCTTCTGTAGGGAGGAAAAAACTGGCTGGCCAGGGTGGGTGTTTTCTAGAGCTTTCGCCCTGAAGATTCAGAATGCTAATGACCAGCCTTAGCTGCCTTCCTCTTTTTCGACGTGGTGGTTTTGGCGCTTTCGGCACGGGTGAACCAATTTCAAGACTTCTTCTGTTCGTGGCTTTACGCTCTCTTTATATTTTGCTCTCATCCATGCTTGCAGATGTGGCAGACATCTTCCCCCTTGCCCTCTCCATTGTTTCACTCGTGCTCGTAGTCATTCTGTGCGTTCCAATTACTTTCAAACCACCAGGCGTTGATCACGACCCGACTATCCCTGCAGGATCGTGATGGATCTCATTCTATACGACTCTTACACCAGCCGGCCGCAGTTCGAGATTGGGTTTTTTGGGGTGCTGAGCATCTTCTGGCTTGGTGCGTGCACTCGTGGTCGGACGCTTCGTTTAATTGATAATTCGTCATGTTTTGCCTGGTCATCGCGGACAGCTTTCAACGTGTTTTCCACCGCTTGTTGGCGTCAGATTCCCTTCAAATGCAATTCCATCCCGGCAGGTCGGTGCCCTTTGTAATCTTGCTCCGCTCGACTGAAGTCCAGCCCCAGAATTCATGGATGAACGAGTGTGGTGCAAAACCTTGCAAGCACTGAAATCATTTGTGTGGATAACTTTCGTTACTTGTGCGTAGCCTCCACTTGGTCCTCGGCATCGTCAATCAATGGGCTCAATTGTCCTTTTACACGCGCGTAAGGCATTGCTATCACCCTTTTCACCCTGCGCTACTCGATCTCCCAGTACAAGCGAGGCAACAAGCATGTCTTCCAAATGCCACTTTCCCGCTATCGTCCCGAAATCGGCCCCAGCAGCGATGCGTTCCGGGCAGGACGAGGTAGCGAGTTCTTGCAGTTTGAGAAGTTGACTTGATTGGCCTTGAGTGGTCCCCTACTCCCGACCCCTACTGGTTCTGTGTATCGTCCGAATTCCCTCTTCTTTTCTTCCAGTCTTGGGGAACTTGCTAGTCAAGTTGGCCCATCCCCTCTTTTGGCTGAGTTATGGCGTTACCTTCTGGAATACCGAGTTGTATTGTACTCCCTTGCATACCCGAATCTTATTCATGAACCCCTGTGCAGTTCGACTCGAACGTCAAAGCACTCAACAATGTCGAGAACCGGGAAGACCATAAATATTCGAAGTATTGTCCATACACGTTCCAATAAATATGATAGGGAGTGAGCCCGAATACGAGAAAGGCGCGAAGGAGGCTGGCGTTTGCATGCGTCGCCGGTCTGTGGCTTAGATGGAAGAGGAGGAGGAAGGGAGAGGTGGCAAAGCAAATACGAAAGCGGCGAGAGGATCAAATGCATGTCGAATTTAGAGCACAGTGGGATAGCTGACACTTTCGCTCAGGTGCTCGTTCGCGGGATTGTATGTGAATCCTCTAAACTGATCCTGCACGGTCTCAGAAAGCGCAGATTCCAACACTACCGAATCTTGCGCTTCCTCGTTCGTGAAATCAGGATCAAAGTTGGCGACATCAAGTACAGATTCCTGTAAAGAAAGAAGTCAATTCAAAGCAGGTGAATGGATTATGGAGACATACGACGCTCGGTTTGTACGGCGGTTGGATTTTCTTCGCCAGCAGACTAAGAAGCCGAGGATGAGACGTGAAAGGTTTCAATGACAAAAATAACAAACCGATTCCAGTCGATGTACTTCGCGAAGAAGGGATGGCGTTTGATCTCCTCCCCTCCATTCACACCTAGACGCTTGGATGGATCACGTTGGAGGAGGCCAGTCATAACGCTCCTGGCCTCAGCCGGTATATCTGGCGGGAAATTGAGAGGATCCGTGAGGATGCGTTGATACATGGTGTTGACGTTCTCATCGTAGAATGGAGGAAGACCAGTCTGTAAAGTGTTCATCAGACAGCCTCATATCGACAAAAGGCCAGGACGCACCATCATCTCATATACCAGAACTCCGAGCGTCCACCAGTCGACAGTTTTGGTGTATCCCTGGCTTTCCAGCAGTTCGGGCGCAATATACTCCGGTGTGCCGCAGAACGCTGATAAAAGATGAGACAAGTTTCTTTCACGGAGCTTGGGGTAACATACTATTCGTCTTTTCGGTTTCAGACATGTTCAGCTTGCAAAGCCCTATCAAAATCCTTAGTTACCCCACCCTTCAGCCGCATGATGAACTTGACGCACCGAAATCACACAACGCGATATGTCCGGTATAGTCCAACAGAATGTTCTCCGGTTTTAGATCACTATGTGGCGTCAGCTAAAATAGTCCAGACAACGGAGGTGAACTCTCACCGATAAACCACGTTGAACCCGTGTAAATGCTCCAATGCACAAAGCAGCTCAGCAGCATAGAATCGACTGCGGTCTTGATCGAATTTCCCTTCGCGTTGAAGATGATAGAACAATTCACCACCATTCACTGATCCCAAGGAATCAGAAGGAAAAGCGCGAGGATCATGGTGTCACTTACCGAAAGACATTCCGAGATAAAGTTTGTCCGGAGTTTGGAAGGAGAATTTGAGGGGAACGATGAAAGGGTTGTTGACCAAAGCGAGTACTGTCCTTTCGGCGAGGATATGTGTAATTTCGCCTGGCCGTTGTGCAATGTGGGCTTTCCGAATCGTCTTCAACGCGTATATCCGTTGGGTATCCTTCTTTCTGACCTGCATCACCTTCCCGAAACTCCCCTTCCCAATGACCTTGAGCAAATCAAACGCCTCAATCGTCAAGGGTTCTCCACGAACGGGCCGGAAGTCGATCTTGAGATGGAACGAGCCCGAGCCAGCAGTTGCATTGTACCATTGGTCGGAGGCGTGCTGGATAGTACGAAGCCGTTAATAATCGTCATGAAACCTGGAAATTATGCATGCTTGCTCACATGCCCATCAAGCATCGGCGTGAGGTCCACGCGACCAATGAGAAGGTCGTTGCCCATATCATCTTGCCCCTGGACTGGCGCAGCGGTTCTGAGATAGGAAGAAACGGAGATGTTGGAAGTACGCGAGACATCGCTGGTGGAGTGACGAAGATAAGCGGCCTACGAGACGGAAGATGAAAAAATTACATACAAATCTGCGCGATAGTTCCAGACAGGATTTGAAAGATCGCCGCCGAGGGCATCGACCAGGACTTCGTTCTTGTCGAACTCGAGCACGACGTAGGGAAGCCACCAGTTTCGCTTGCGTTGCATGCTCTCGCGATTGCTAGTCGATTTTCTGCCCGCAGGAACTGATTCAAGTGCCCTTTGAATGACCTCAGGGACCTGAACACCCGGTGCTAGAGACAGTCCGCGGCCTATAGAGATGTGATAAGCGAGATGGGCTGTACTCATGAGCGAATGAGTGCTTACCAGAGAATATGCGAATGGTCAGCATCCCGGTGCGAAACTGGTCGGAGCCATTGGGTGGTTTGGGCGTAGTCGGGCGAGAGGGAATGGGGGTGACTGATCGCGATATGACGCCGTTCTCCCTCGCGTCCTTGGGTTCTGAAGGAGTTGAGAGGGAAAAGTGGGGACGATGGTGAGGCGGACGTACTTTTTGCGCCGAGTTTCCAAGACATAGTGGTGGTGGTACAAGAAAGACAGTAAGGAACGCGGTTAGTAAGGATTGCAGCCAAAAGTAGCACAACAATGCCCCCGATCCTCCTCGGATCTCTCTTTGCACATCCTCCGTCCCCAAGGCGCCCACGGCATATCGTCCATATCGGTCCCCGCAGCAGGTCTAAGCCATATGGCTTCGATGCTTAGGTTTACCCCAAGTTTGTCATTCAAGAAAGTCGGTGAAGATCGATTGGTGTGATAGTGATTCGAGAATGGCATACCTAGGAAATAGTCCTCGGATTCAACCCGTCACAGCTCAACCCAATGCTAGAATACCATGGAAAATAATACAGATGGAGCTAAAATACAGTCCTGATCATGATGCACATCGTAAAGACGTAAAATCGTGGGTGGTGTCGCGATACATGAGAATAAAGTTAGTCGTCGGTTCACTTGCGAGGAGAGGCTGAAGCAGCAGGTGTCCGTTCGAGTCTGCCGTGTAGACGCTCCAATTCTCTCTCAAGGCTGCATCAGAAGAGGGTAGGTTAAAGCGATGGTACTCGGTCGATAAAGGTAGAACGGACCTGAGAACTCTCTGCTTGTAATCAGCCGCTTCGCGCTCCGCCCTTCGCTTGCCCGATTGGAGGGCGGACTCCTCCGTCAGCTGTAAGAACTTGTCAACATCTTGCACGAACATGAAAAACGGAATTTACTAACATACCATCACATCCATAGCCTGCCGCATGTTTTGGACCTGCACCTCATATGACTCAAGCTTGCTCCGGTTCCTGTCATCGTCCAGCAGCTGCGATTTCCCATCCCTGTTGAGCCTAAGGCTCTCCCGGCGATCCTTGCTCGTCTGTTGGAGCTGGTTCGTCAGCTCCTCGATCCGACTATCCAACCGCCGTGGTGTACTTCCTGTCCGGGACGGCGAGAGTGCATATGATCTCGTCTCTAGATCAACGATCCGAACATTCAACTCCTTGATCTGCTTCTCGAGACTCGCCTGAAAAGCATGAGGCCAGTGTAAAACTGCCCAAGGTAATTGCATACTCACATTTAGCCTCTCCAGCGACGAGTTCTCCACGCGCATTTTATCCAGCTCAATCATCCACTCATTTGCGACCGCCTCCGCCTTCTTGACCCTCTCGTTGGCATTTAGCACCCTGTCCTCCTGCTCCTCCAACGAGCGCTCCAAATCTTGCTTCTTGAGTTGCAGAGTCTGGAACTCGGCATCGGATGAAAGCTTCTTGGAGTCCGCGCTATCCATCTTGATCGTATCAAGCTCCGCCTGAAGCGCTCGTCTGGCGTTAAGAAGCAGCAACCGATTCGCCTCCGTATCGTTCAACACTCCGCGAAGTTCGAGGACTTGAGAATGCAACCCAACGATTTGGGCTTGCTGTTCGGCTTGGGCGCCTGTCGAACCCTCGTACGCCCGCTCAAGGTCCTTAATTTTCGTCTCCATGCGCTCCCTCTCCTTCCTCCACCCGCCGCTGTTGTACACCTCGTCGTCATACCGGAGCTGTAGTTCATCATAATCCGAACGAATCTTGCGGTTTTCCTCGCGTATGCGGCTAAGGTTGTCTCGTTGAGATTGAAGTTCTGCACAGCAGAAATCAGAAATGTGTAGTCATCGTAATAAACTGATGCATACCTTCAGTCAATTGTGCCAACTCGGCTATGTATTCGGGTCAGTGACAGTAATTCTAATAGAAGCCACCCTTACCTTGGTACTTCTTCCTCGTTTGATCAAGGGTGAAGTCTCGCTCTTCAAGGTCCTTCTGATATTGCTCCCGCTCATCTTCAAGGTTCGAAGCGAGTCGTTGATGGAGTATGTTGGTTTCCGAAGATTCGCGGCCTTCTTTCTTGAGCAGCTTGATTTGGCGCTCGGCGTTCTTCAAGGCTTTGGTCAGGTCATCGACGTTCTTCTTGCATGTCCTCTCCATTTCTTCCAGTTGTCGATGGACTAGCCAGGGTCATCAGACCTAAAGATTGTTCGTGACGTCTGCAGGGTGCTTACCTTGATGTTCAGCCCCAGCAGCCTTGACTCTCTCAATCTCCGCTGCCTCGTAACGCTTCTGGAGCACCTCTTCGTTGGCTTTAAGAGCTTGGACCGCGATTCGAAACTCTGGAGAAAGTGTTAGAACGTTGCTTACATTTAAGAGCTTGTTATCCCATACCTGACTGAGCGTTGGACGAAGCCACCTTCGCGACTTCGTCCTCTTGGATACGTGTTTGCAGCTGTCGCTTAGTGTCTATCGAACTAATCAACAGGCATGGAGTCTGAAGTATCAAATATAACTCACTGGAGGCCTCTGTCTTCAAAATCTCGTTCTGTTCCTTGGCCTTATCGAGCTGCTGCTGGAGTTGTTTCTTCGAGATTGTCAAGTCACGCAATTTGGTTTCTCGGTCATCCAGCTCCTTTTGCATCGTCTTTTGCTGGATAAGCTATTCCAAAGACAGTCGATTTAGTCAATGTGCGTTAATAGAAAGAATCATCTAACTTACCACAGCCCGTTTAGATTCCTCGAGGCGACTATAGTTCTCTCGTTCCTCCGTAATTGTCTTCTGGAACTTGTTCCACATAGCTTGAACCCCGTCAGCCTGGGCAGCCTCGGCAGTCCTCCTCGCTTCCGCTTCTTCCTTGAGAAGTGCAGAGAGCATGGTATTCTCCTTCATCAAGCGAGCCTTGTATTGCTCCAAGAACTGCTTTGATCCATCGGCCTTTTCCAGCTCTGTGGTCAATTCACGGATAGATGCCTCCAGATGACGGCGAACGCGATCAGACGCAACCATCTGGATTTCGAGCAGTTGAACTTGCTGTTTGAGTTGAGCGACTTGTTTCTCCGATGCTCGAGGTGGCTCTGCACGAGCGTTGGTTAGATGTGCGTTGGGGTTTTTCTTCGGGGTGGAAGGGGCGGACATGGGACGGAGTTCGTTAGCGCCACTGAGTCTTGGATTCCTGGGTCGAACGGATAGTTCCTTCTTCAAAGCAGCCTCCGCGCGTTCGAACTCGCTCCTTAACTTCGAGTGGAAGTTGGGGTCTGCAGGCTGGTAGACAGGATCAACTGGCGGATGTCGGCGTGTTGCCTTTCGATTTGGTCGCGGATCTTGGAAGCCGTCGCCGTCGCCATCTCTGATTCATCCAGCTGATTCTCGAGCTGCGCAATCCGCGATTCATAGTCCCGCTGGAATTTCGCCAAGGAATCATCGGCGCCGGTTTCATGAACCAATCTTTCCAATTCATCTTCCAGTGCATCCTTCGAACGCTGGACGGCAACGAGCTTTTCAGAGAGCTCGTCGTTTTGGCGATTATTTTGTTGGAGCACTGTTTGGACGCGATGGGCGTGCAGTTGAGCTTCCTCCTTGGCCTTTTGTTCCTTGTCAAGATTCGCCCGCATCTCAGATAGCTTCTTTTCCTGCGCCTTGATCTCTTGCTCCTTCAACCTTAGCTCGCGTTCATATTTGAGACCTAGATCCTCGAATTCTCCGCTCATCTTCAACTTGGCAACCTGGAGAGACTTGATATGGGCTGCATTACGTTCGAGTTGTTGTTTGGCTTCATCCAGTTGTCGGTCTGTGACACGTTTTGCTTCCTCGAGGACGTGGACATGCTCAACGATGGTTTTGTCTTGCTTGGAGGTTAGCTGTTTGACTTCCCACTCCCTCGCCTTCAAATCATTTAGTGCCTTGTTCAGATCCCGTTCGAGAGCGACATTCTGCTCCTTGAGTTTGGTCATTGCAGCCTTCTGAGTAGACGTCGTTTTCTCGAGCTGAGAGCGTTTCGCAACCTCGATTGATAGTTGCTTGCGCAAGTCGTCCAAATCGGCAACCCGTGTCGTCTGTTCGCGCTCTAATGCGAGAATGGCATCTTCGAAGTCACGATATTTGTCTTGCGCCATAGTAAGTTGACGTTCAAGGCTCTAGAACTCGACATTAGCCAGTAATCTTCTACAAAGTACCATATATTACCTGTTTGGTACGTTGAGCTTCGGCAACTTCGCCCTCAGCCTCATGTTGACGACTTCTAGCTGACAGCAATTCGGACTCCAATGTTCGTCGTGCCTTTTCCAATTCGGAAAGGTCAGCCCTAACTTTGGTCAGTTGCGCCTGAGCGGCGCGTTCTTGGTCCAACAGAGAGTTGTGACTCTGCAGCAAGGTTGCATGATCCCTAGCAATTTGATCGAGCTCAAGCTTCGCCTTATTCAGACTTTCCAGGGCATTGCGTCGATGGTCAGACAGCTCTTGTTGTAGTTTGGTCGTGTGGGTGCGTAGGTCGGCGAGCTCGAGTTCTTTGCTCTTCTCCGCTTCCGACCTCCGTGTCTCCTCCGAGGCCTTGGTGGCCAAGAGTTGGCGAAGTTCATCCCGTTCTTCCTGGAGTTTCCTCTTTAGAGCAAGGTCAGCGGCATGATCCTGCCTCTCCACAGTAAGCTGGCCATCAAGTGTATCGAGGTCGGCCTTCAACTCCATGATTTCGTTCGCTGCCATATCGCGCTCCGTCTTGAGAGCATCGAGTTGGTTGGTCAAGAGGGTGATTTGTTCCTCCTTCCTCTGAATCATATTGGAGTACTCTGTCGCGGTCCTCCCTAACTCAGCAAGTTGTTCCTTCGCCTGGCGGCTCTCGTTTTCGAATTGATCGGCCTTGTCCTTGAGCAGTTCTCTGTAACATGCTATTCAGCGCGGCGTTTCGTGGTACGAAGACAATGTCTCACTTATTTCGGGCTTCAACCTCCAACTTTCCGCGCAGCTCCTTAACGGTCGTATCGGTCCTCTTCTTGGTCCTGGCCAGATCCTCCTCGCGTTGGATGTTCAGAGTCCTCAACTCCTCCGAGACTTTCTGCACCTGGTCAAGGTCAGCCTGAAGTGCTTCAATCTCCTCCTGCGCCTTCTTCAACTCTTTACTGAGCTCGATTTCCCTTGTGTCCCAAGCCTTCTCCTCTTTCTCCAGGCGAACAAGGTGGTCAGCAGCTTCGTCAAATACTTCGCGGAGCTTCTCGTATTTCTCTTCACTCTCCTTCTGTAGGCTCATTGCCCGGGATAACTGTGAATCAAGAGTTGCAATATCTTGCTGCAGGGCGTCTATCTCCTCCTCGAGTTCGGCTTCTCTCTGCTTGCTTCTCTCAAGCAAGGCTTCCTTGTCGAGTGTGAGGGCACGTTCTGCCTCGAGGTCGTCCTCAACCTTCCTCTTCTCGGACTCGAGAGCCATCTTGAGCTTCTCAAGAGCTTCGCGCTCCTGCTTGTCTCTTTCTGCGCGTTCTCGGACAAGCGCAAGTTCCATCTCTTTCTGGCGAAGTTCCTCGTCATTCCGAGTCGCTGCAAGGAGAGGCCGGACCTTGAACAAGCTTGATGAGAACTAGTGCTAAGATAACAACATCAATTTACATACCTTTGTATACAGCTGCCACCAGGGCCACTCTCGGAGCTCTCCGTAGACCCTCGCATTCCTTTGAATGGTCCTTACAGCGTTTGCGCGATTCAAGATCTTCTTCATCTGCCTCCTCGTTGTGTACATCCTGGCAGCAGACTGAAGCCTCGAGAAGATGTCGAACAATAAGGCATCGCGTCGTTCTTCCAGTTCGGCGAGAACACCAGCCTTGAAGAAGATCTTCGAGGTGCCCAACTTGAAAATTGTGTCGTCCAGTTCCAGACAATTGACCATGCGCCTACACGCCTCGCGACCATCCATGTATCCTTTCGGAAGGATGCCTGGGGTAAGGATCTCGTAGCGCTGGCGGAATTCTATGAACGGAAGACGATTGGGATAACCAAGGCGAGCAATTCGAATGCCCTCCAGAACACCGTTGCACCGCAGCTGGTCTAAAACGAGGGGTACATCCATGCGGCCTGGTTTCTTCAAATTGTTTGGAACGATGCAACGAACGAAGTGGGGCTGAGTTGATCTGAGTTGCGTCATCAAGCTCGCAAGCTGCTCTTTGTGTCTTTGAGCAACAGTGCGGAATGCACCCTTCTTGAGTGCACGCTTCTTGCCCACAGTGAGAGGTACGTTGGGAAGATCTGCATAGTCAGAAAACAGAGCGGCCACATATCTGTCACTTGAGGCAGCCAGGACGCGGGTGATGTTGTCATTGAGCGGGTCCTTGTTTTTCTCGAGCCAACCATCCGTGCGATATTCCACCTTCGCAGCATAATGATGAATGATGAAACCCTGTTTCATACGGGCTGTGGTCTCGAATTTCTCCTTGCCGGGATGCCAATCTTGCTCGTTGTTCCGTCCACCCCACTTGGCCCTCAACTTCGCCGTGAAAGTCTGGTCATCTCCGTTTGGCATTATACACTCCTCGTCCAGGAAGCTCAGGATGCCGATGACATTGCCACTGGCTTCGATCAAGTCAATAGTGGGTTGCAGATCCAGGCCAAAGTTGACGTAGTCCCAGTGAATGTTCTCTCGAGCATATTCTTCCTGTTCGAGAACAAACATGTGGTGATTGAAGAACTGTTGCAGTTTCTCGTTGGTGTAGTTGATCAGAAGTTGTTCGTAGCCATTGACTTCGAAGATCTCGAACCCAGCGATATCGAGCACACCGATGAAAGTCGACTTGGAAGATGGTCGATCGAGAGCACGGTTAACCCGGTCCACGAGAGCTCCAAAGGACCTCTCATATAATGTCTTGCAAAGGGAGGAAAGTTCGTCTAGGGCTTGCTGCCTTGTTCGCGCGCTGGTGACCCATTCGTGGCCACCAGCAAGAGATTGTGGCCGAAGAATTGCGCGAATAAATTCAGCAATAGGGAGCCCGAGGAGATGGCAAACACGTTCGGCTTGGGAAGTATCGGGCATCGTGGCATCGTCTGACCGTGAGGAGAGGATTTCAATGTTGCCGATGTGAAGGATAGCTGCCACAATGCGGAAGAGGTCGAATTGCTCAGAGGGATCGAACCCAACGACGTCTAACGCGTTCTGCGAAATATCGAAACGGAATTCGAAGAGGCGTGGAGAAGAAGTCGTACCTTCAAGGCAAGCCATTCCTCTATATCATCCACGCCATCGACTTCTCTCCGACTCTTGTTGAGGTATTCGTAATCTTCGACCTCTCCATCGAGGAGCAATTCCTCTAAAGCATGATGAATTTTGGGAGGGGGAGAGGCAAAAGTGAATCGCACCCTTCAAGTCCCCTCCACCGGCCAACAGCTGATAGAAAACATGAAAGCTCCGCTCTGCCTCGTTTCTATAAACGACCCGACTCTTCTCCAATAAATACCAGTCAATGTTTGCCCCCGCGATGCTGCCGTCGGGAGCGAACATAATCCGCACAAATTTGCCGAAACGACTTGAATTGTTGTTGCGTTGCGTTTGTGCATTGCCGAAGGCTTCCAATATTGGGTTGGCTTGCAGGATCTGCCGTTCTAGGAGACCGAGTCGACCCTTCGCCGTCAAATGAGAGCCACTTCCCGACGCAGACATTTGGCCCTTGCGGACAATCGAATTTTTGCGGGCCAATCCCGAAGAAGATGGAATACGAGCCAATGTGTTAGATCTTGAATGGCCGGGGGTTGGATGGACGTCGGTTGCGATGGCTGCAAGATATTGGATAACTTTCTTTGTGCTTTCTGTTTTCCCAGCGCCAGACTCTCCGCTATACGCATGTTAAAAGGATGGCTGGCTTAGATATTGGCACAGGCGCACGTTATAAGGATGCTCTGGTTCTCGCGCTCCTCTCCCATATTGATCCAAGCCCGTTCAGCAACTGCGAAAACGTGAGGAGGATTTTCATCACGTCGTTTCCCTCGATATTGTTGGATGACGGCGTCAGAATAAAGTGGCAAACTCTGATACGGATTAATGGCAACAAGGAAAAGGCCTGAGTACGTCTGCAAGAAGCGCTGATGTTGGAAGGTCTGCAAACGACGAGTTGTTGATTCAACTCACATAGATAGCTTCTGAGCCATATCTCAGACGTAAATTGTGCACCACACTGGCTTCGTTGAGGAATGTAAGGTCTGCAATGTCTTCTACTCTATCGAACTTCGGAGGGTTCATCTTGAACAATTGCTCAAAGGGTACTCTCCGCGTCTTTGCAAGAATAGTGAGAAACTGAATGGAATGAATGTGCAAATGACGCACCTCTTTTCCATCTCTCATTATGACCTCTGCGGAGTCTTCATCCTCACTATTCACATATCCGGCAAGGTACCCTTCCCTGACATCGGGAACCCAGACCCATTTCCTGGCATTAAATTCTGCCTGTTCAGCCGCAGAACGCGCCGCCTCAGCACTCAGAGACAGCCTATGATCCGACATGGTTCAAGTTGCAGATATTGACGCGCATTCAACACGGAGATGGTATGTGTTGATGTTGGGGTATGCTCGACTGGATCCAGTAGATGATGACAGGTATAAAGCTGAAATTGCAACACAGTAGTAGGCAGAAGGCGCTGAGGAGAAGTGGACGTCGGAGAGCGAGGGTGGGTATATAAGTATGCAGCTGATATGCAGAAAGAACTAAGGGCTTGAGTTGTTGGACGCGTCAGGGGCGTGACTGCCTTCCCTTGAACCAACATCCACAAATCGGGCAGTCGGGCCAAGAGATAAGATAAGATTACAAAATTGTATATTCTGGTCCATTTCAAACATGAATTATCGTATTACATTACTCAGTACTAATCTTAATGCAGGGAATACAATCCAATAAAGTCATGGAGAGAGAAATCATTGAGCAAACTGACCAGACAAAAGCATTAGCAAAGCCATACCCATCGAGAGAGTTCAACTGACCTGAATAACCAGGGAATCGGCTAATGGCGTAATGTGTCCTGACGAATTGATATATCGAGTGGCCTGGGTACCGTAGAAGTCCTCTTTGAAGCGGGTGAATGATCCAGAAAGACCAGGTCCCCGTTGCAGGTCCTTCAGCTTGAAGATAGCCGCAAGCACACCAGGCACGGTAGACTGGAAGAACTCCGAAGTCAATAGCCCAGTTTCACCAATGAAGGAAGCGAGACCGGGGTTTGACGCTGCCCGCAAGTAATCCGCGTGAGCTGGTTCTGGGCCAAATACAGAGGACTATCAGAGATGTATCAGTCTCTGCGGGCGAATCATTCAAACGAAGACAGGCGCTTACATCCTGATTGGCATTCGAAATGCTGGCGAATACATTGTTGCCAGCTTTCACTTCAACAGCAGACCCTAGGATGGCATCCTGGGCAGCTGTCCTGTAAACCCCCGCAATCTAAAAAAGTTTCAGGAAACGCTTGAATGGTTGCAACGGTTTTGAATCTCACAGGAGGGTTCAGGCGGAGAGCCTCGTATGCGTATCCCATGATCTTGCTACAGGCATCTTTCTCTTTCTCCATCAATGCCGCGAGGCGAAGGATCTCCTCTCTCGCGACTTGCTTGTCCTGATCAAGGTAAAAATCGACGATATGGGCTACCGCCTGGGAGTACAGCGCCACTGTAGGGATGACCGCGGCGAACACCTGAGCTGTAAATTCAGTCCGTGTGTAGTTCTTCCCAAGCTTGTGCCACAGCTTCTTCAAGAACATGTGGCTGTTCTTACCACCGATGCCCATATGATTGTGAGCATCACTGATAGAAAACTGCAGATAAATGAATCTTAGCTGGACAGAAGACAGGTAAATTGACAGTGTGCACGAACCCGGAACGTCGATGCGACGTGGTCAAGGTGGGGTTGGAGCATCTCTAGGATTTCCTTGGATGCCTCCTGGGAACAGCCTTGCAGCTTCCAATCATCGACGGGATCGTAGTTCAGGTATACATATCTAACGAGAGTGAGATGGGATGCTCCCGATAACGAAACGATGTAACTCACCGAGCCACATCAGCCCACTTCTGATAAGTTGGTTCTTCGTACCAGACACCTTGAGGATTACTGTACGTCTTCAAGGGAAGACCAAGCTATTACCACCCGTCAGTTGTCTCATCGAAACGTAGAATAAGGAGTACGTACGATATCAGAAGCCCAATGAATAGGCAAGAGGTTAATGACATCCTTGACGATATCAACGCATTTGGTCTTCGAGCCAACCTTGTCGAAGGACTTGTTCTCGATCAGCGTCTTCGTCTTGTTCACGAAGTACGATGCGAATTCGGGATCCGGCTTGTTGAAGATAGCTTTCGAGACATCGGCGGCACCCGCTATCAGCTTCCTCTTCGCGGACTCGATGGCAGCAACCCTTCTGTCCTCGCCCCTGACAGTGTCCTTACAATTAGATGACATGAGTAATGAACCACGCAAAATGTAAGTCGCAAATGGCTCACCTTCTTCTTAACAACCTGAGGCTCAACAGTCTTGAACAACCTGCCACCATACGCCGACAAGTACGCCGACTCATCCTCCAACACCTTCTTCACATCCACAAAGCGGTCCACTGCGACAGTCGGAGACAGCCTGCGTGGCTCCGTCCACGTGTATTTGTCCACCAAATCTGGGCTCATGTGGCGCATATGATCCTCCATGTACTCGGGCACGAGGAAGGGGAAGTGCGCGTACGCCGAGCCGCGGGGATAGAAGTCTGGCAGCATCTGGAAGAGGAGCTTTGTCAAAAGGCCCCCGTATGAGCCGTCCTGGGGGTCATATTGGCAGTACTGGTAGCCCCAGGATGTGAAGTTGAAAGCTAGAAAAAAAAGATGGCGTTGGTTAGGCTCGCTATCTAGACAGGTGCGTAAGAAAAGGGGACGTACGATTAAAGTCTGCGGTCAAGAACCTGTCACCACGGGACAAGGAGACGGCGTCAGCCAGGATTGCTCGAGAGATGGTGTATCCCGGGCAGAGACCTGCACCAGGGCCAGGTTTCTTCGCTTCCTCGGCTTGTAGGCCAACATGCAGCTCGAGGTTGTCGATATCCCTATAGAGAGCCTGAGCGGCATCCTGCACGATATTGTAAATATGCAGGTCACCGAGATACCGGAGAGGAACGTACGTAAATCTCCGGGTCAGGATTCCACTCCTTGAAGCTGGCATATGCTGCAAAACAAAGATATTAGCACCCATTCGACCCCTACGTCAAGGAACCTGATTTACGTTTCAGTCCCAAGAACTTTCTGAATTCATTCAGCTAAAGCAAAATTAGTACGCGGTGGCAAACGCTAAGCAGACACAACGAACCGAACAGGTTCCCCAGCTTCTCGACTGCTGGATGCCCATGATCTCGATAACGCGGAGCGCCTCGGGAATACCCCGCGCTTTGAAGGCACCAGCATACGCCTTTGTCGCACTCTGGAGGAGTCGCGCAAGATCCTCATCCTTGAAGCGACCCGAAACTTCACGCTTGATCCTGAAACCGCACGGTCAGCTCCACGGCTTCGCATCCTCATCTACCAATCCATACTTACCTGCCGAACTCCCACTTGGTAACGGGCTCCTCGACGATGAGTTTCTTGTGTGCAGCCCTCTTGAAGTCCTGAGTCGTTACCTACGTTGACCGCCGTCATCAGCCTACGAGAGGACCCACATAGACAAGCACTAACCGTGCTAGGATCAGCTCCTTCGAAGACGTTGTCGAAGAAACCAGTGATCCACTCGGTATCTGGTTCGGACAAAGTCGCGTGCCACCTGTAGAGCAGGTTGAATTCGACTGAGCAGACGTTGCCCTCTCCTGTTGGAGCAAAGTCATGGTCTAACTCCCTCATCGTCTGAGTAGCGCATCGTTAGCATTGCGTAAAAAAGAATGCGATTGGAGACGTACCATGAGAGGATTCAGGCGCCAGTCGGTCTCATCGCGCACCAAACCAAGAATAGCACCAACATAGTCTGTACAAAGTACTCAGGCACTCTGCCAGGACACATGAAGACAGGGCTCACATACCGCCAAGAATGATCTGCATAAAATACCCGCAGTTCACCAGACGTGCACGATGGAAAATCTCATCGTCCTGAAGCATGATGGCATCCCCCTGCGGATTCTGGTTATAATTGCCATTTTCATTGATGTCGCGTATGCGCTGGGCAATGAACTAGCATCCCAGACAACCAAATCAGCATCCTCAAACCAGGGCCTGACATGAGGAAAAGGCAGAGAGAATTTCTTGACATACGTTGTGATTGCGGCTGAGGAGGACAAGCAGCGCACAACTGGCCGGGGGCATCATCAGCAGTCTCTTGTCAGCGAAGACGTCTTCGTAGAGGGCGCCGCTACCATCTTTCTTCCTTATCGAATCGACCTCCTGGTCTGAGCTTCCGTAGAGAATGCTGAGGTCGAGATAGCTGCTCGCATCATTTATCGTCCAATCCGTGTGGTTGGTGTTGAAGATGCTATGGATGACGAGGTCTGCGAAAGCGAAGAAGAGAGCGGAGATGCCAGCAGGGTGCTTCTCGAACTTGTCCCGCTTCAGTAGGGTGTCAAAAACGAGGCCAGGATCGGGTAGCGCCGACTTGGGTATGATGCGGGTTGATGATACCGAGCGCGCGTAGGGTGAGCCTGCCTGGCCTAGGGTCGGGAAGAGTGGGTTGTTGTTGGACCCATCTGCTGATCTGAACGCATACTTGACGCGGGTCTGGGGGACGTGGCTCTGGCTTGGGTTGACTGGAATCGAGCAGAGATATCCTGTTGGCGGGTGCGGTAGATCCTTATAGACTGAAAGGGACAAATCGCAATTAGGTTCCGTCGCCAATCGCGTAAGAGCAATTAGGGTCCGACGTACGGAGGTTAATGACCATCTGCTGCATTTTCTTGGACACGGCGTAGTCCTTCGAGCGCGACATGATTTGGATGAGCTTTTCGAGCTGAAGGTGTTGCCGTCAGTCGGGGGGTTAGCGGGTGTCGTGAATAGCTGACTCACCAAGAGTTTTCTGTCATCGAGGCCAACGCTGTTCATGTTCCTGATAGCATCCCATATCGCGGGCTGCAGACCTGTCAGTTTGGCGACGCACAGGGTGAAAGAGAGCTCACCAAGTCGGAGGTGCTAATGGCGGGCCTGTGAAGTTGGTCGATGACCGCGTCGAGGGTCTTTTCGAGGGAGCGGGTGACTGGGATTGCGCCGTCGGTGTCGAGGGGGGCGCGCGAGTCGTTGAAGTAATCGATCCTCTTGGAGAACCTGCGCATTAGAGACATTATGATAAGGAGAATTAGGGAGTGTAGACTCTGGAGAAGTGGGCGTATAATTGGCGGCATGGTACTGGCTATAAGTACTTTGGGATTCTCAAGGGTCGCGTAGATTGGTTCCTGGCGATGCGCGCTTGTAAGGCTGCTTTGATGGCACGGGTAGACGGGCTAAGTGATCGGAGGAACCCTGACACACGGACACAGCTATCCCCCGAGACACAAACAACCAAGTCTCTGTCCAATTTCCAGCTTGGCCGGATTCAAGTTTCAGCTAAAGCCAACGCTCCAGGTCAGCTCCGCTTTTCCTGCCGTTCCTACCGCAGGAACCAATGTCTTCTCAACTATACTCAATTCCGAAATTCGGGGGTTCTCGCTTCTAGACCCTCTCACATCAGAGCACGGGGTCCAAGTCAAACGGCCAGGGTATCCGAAAAAAGCAGGACAAGAATATAGCACGTCAAACGCAAAAATCTCGAATGCAGTGCAAAGCGCCAGGGGTAGCGATAATCATAGTATGATGAAAAGAGCATGGCTCGGCCGCGATGGTCCATACCACATCACGCTTCACATGATAACGCAACAAGAGTTTTGCTGCAACGATCATGGGCGCTAGTTAATTCCGAGGGCTTCTTTCCGAAAACAATACAAGGCATACCTTCTTTGCTGTCTTGTAGAACATCTTGCTCTGCATCGACAGCGCATTCGACCGCTCCACGAGGTTGTCCAGCTTCTCTCCCCGCTGGAGTACCGATTCTATTGTTTTATGCTGAAAAAATCATCAGTGGTCGTCCACATATCCCTGACACAACGGAATGATAATCGGAAGGGACGCACCAAAACAATCTTAGTCTCATCAAGCTCCTGCTGCACACGCATAATCGTATCTGCCTGTCGTGGATCTTGATATTTCTCGATGTACGTGTTGATTTCCGGGAACGAAATGGAGGAAGGGCTGCTGAACGACGATTGAGGCACCTTGGCAGTGAAATCATCAAGGATCTTCGTGAGCAGTGAGAACGCAGGTCGGACAGGGTACTCTTGGTCCGTAATTATGACAGCTTTGGGATTTCGGGTGCGCAGTACCAGTCAGCCACAGTCATCCAAAGAGGCGAAGCAATGCAGACGAGAGCTCACCTGCGAGCTGCTCAGCACCTCCACGATTATACACGTGGGCAACATGACTCTGCTCTTGCACAGTCTGACGCTGTCCTTGCGGTGTGCGGTCTACGACAGTCTTGGTGAGGAAAGTAATGAACTCTCCAATTGAGCCCCTCTGGTAGAAGCTGTAGGAGGATAGGTCCGTGGCCGAACTCAACACCACGGATGAACCAGATGGGGGAGCGAGGACAATGGATATCGAGTATATCTTCATTATTAGAGAGGAGAGGTATCGTCAGTGAACGTGAATGTCGTGAAGAGAGTAGTGTTGTAGTGAACGTTGTGGACTAAGCCCGAGCTCGTTGCGAAACGCAGTCGGCAGTCTGTCACGACGCACGTGATGTTACAGTGACGTATATCGCATCATGATCCTTCAAGTTCAAGTTCCCCGCCTCATGCGCAGCGTATGCTCCTTGCTAGATTGACAACGTTACATTACCATGCAAAAATAACGTCATAATGGAAAGCAACAAGGAACTCTTGTTACGAAGAAGGCAAGTTCCGACCTCCATTTTCTCAAATTTCCGATACAACTTTGAAGTATACAAGTCTTACTACCTTCTGCGCAGCTCGGCTGGACATCCTTGTCTGCACAATCACCGCGTCGGAACGTTCTACAAGAACTCAAAGCATCTCCCCGCGTCAAAGTAACTATCCTTGTACCGACGCAAACGTCTTCTTGTGAGAATTCCGGCACTTTCGAAGCCTCCAACACCGCGACCGGGATTCCTCGCAATAGAAGTCGATAGAAGAAAAGGAACAAATCGCATCAAGCTATCCTGATCCTTCATCCCACACTACATTTCCGCTGCAATCCCGTCTGAATCCGTGACCTCGTCCGTCAGCAAGATCTCGTCATTCAATGATCTACAAGGGCCTCAGCCATCATCGAACCGGTTTGAAGGTAGTGAAACCATCTAATGATCATCCAGTAACTAACCACATTGACACGACCCAAACCCGACCTAGATGTGTTCTTTATCATTAACGATCACGACACTTTACAGCCTGTGCTATGTTAATAAATGGTGAGGTGGTAGTACTCATGGCCGCCACGTGTGAGGTTTTGACTTTACGCCCCACGCACGTGATGTCCAAAACGGGATTTCATTATGTAAACCATTATCTAATCGACCCAAACAAACCGCTCGATTGCGGGCTGTTCTGAGCAAAGCCACTCTTGGTCCCAACTGCCACCATCGTCAATGACCCGACCCTTCCCCCTCCCCTTTTCACCCTTTCCTTCTCTTCCTCCTCCCCTTTCCACCTAATATAATCCTCCTCGTCGTTGACCGCGCCCCTCTCCTTCCAACATCACACGTACAACACGGAAGTGCATGCACCAAGGGAAATGGAAGAGCACAGTGAAAAGTGGCACGGTGCGCACATGGGCGCAGTGGGCTACGGCAGGGGTTAGGCACTGGAGGCCTCGGAGGGCGTCAAACGCGATGGGTTAAATGCAGCCTTCTCCCTCCCCATCGCGTCGGCCACGTTCAGGTCTTGTGTCTCCGACACCGTGCCCAGCGTCTCTGCTTCAACCAACGTCCACCCTAACGACCTCGCGCTCTCCTTCCTTCCTCGGCTCGGCAAGAATTAGACACAGATATTGTATCTTTTAAATGATAATACATCATACTTTCGATCACTTCAACACCTGTATGAACAATGTTTATTGAGCTGCTATTGATGTTTATAGACTTAGTGCATAATTTCAGATTACTGATGGTGGCATGAGTGGCTCTCAGCCAAACGAGCCAGTTTGTGAACTTGCCTTAATGTCAGCGAACCACCTTCCTAGTTGGTGTGTTTACATAGGTGTCACCAAATCGGGACATCACATGCGTGGGGCGTAATTCCGCCAACTCCACGGGTGATGTCAGTCACACCAATGTGTCACACCAAACAGATTGATTGATGACTTTAAAATCTCAAGTACTGGTCTTCGTTCTGCAAATCAAGCCACAAAACTTTGACATTAGATACTTAGATATATGGAGTCCATGAATGTAATATTAAAACCCAGTATGTCCCCCTCTTGCAGCTAGGGCAGCCTTAACACAACGATCCATCTTTCCAATTTGATGATTGATAACCTCCACGGAAATCCCCTCCCACGCATGCAAAACGGCAACGCGCAGCCCATCAACAGTTGTAGGCGGATGTGGAAGGTGTCTGAGAGTTGATTTAAGAAGGTGCCATATGGGTTCGATGGGATTTAGGTCGGGCAAAGAAGGAGGATGTGGGAAGAGTGGGATGCCATGTTGGGCAAACCACCTCTTTGTGACCTTGCTGCCATGGCTGGGAGCGCCGTCTTGCTGAAATGTCATATCCCCTCTCTCTTGGTTTAAGAGATAATAAAAAGGAAGGAGAACAGGCTCGAGAACCTGTTCTTGGTAGCGTGTAGAATTCATACCTCCTCCCTTGCCCCCTGGATACTCCAACACAACCAAAGGCCCTTTCCAATCCTCAGTGATGCAGCCCCAGACCATAACATGTACTGTTGACTGCTTGAAGGTTGGAACTAGACATTCCTCCAGTAATTCTTTGTCTGGTCGCCGCGTAACATAAATCCGACCGTGATCATCCCCGAGGTAAACATAGCACTCGTCGGAAAACATGGTACATCACCAGTCGGAGGGCCGGAAAGATTGGTGGATGCGCGCCCAATTGAGTCGTTTTCGTTTATGAGCAGGTGAGAGGTACGGCACCTTGCGTGCAACCCTCCGGTGAAATCCTTGTGCGGCAATGACACGTCAAATAGTCAAAGGTGATACGCGGGTGGCAAGTCAGTTTGTGATCTCTGTCAATGGCATTTGTCGATGCTTGATTACTTCGTGGATGACCTGTCATTTGCCATAGTCGGATAGCTTCTCTGACGGACCCAGCCAAGGTTTGTTGGACGTTTCCCTGGTCTCCAGGAAATGTTTGTAGATGTGTTGCGCTGTACGCTCGTTGACATTCTCATTCCGGCCTGCTGCCGCTGCATTTCCTGAGGCCTGGGCATAACCGATGATTCAATTTCTCGTGGGTGTGTCGACCTCATGGCGTGAGGTTTTCGGAGGTGCCATTCACATGTATACAGAAGGTGTGTGGAAGACAGGAAAAGGTAAACAAAGAGATGCGACCTAAGCAACGTGACTGTAACTATTACATAAGTGACATCACCCATGGCAGCCATGAGTAGATTGCTCTAGACTCAAAGAACCCGTCTTCTGTTTGTCGGAATTCTGAACAAGTATAGGCATATAATCTGAAGGCCTTCTTTTCCGTTCAGGATACCTGTCGACGGTCACGGACTACTTCTCTTGCATAGACACCTATATGCCATCTGCCTGGTCCACCGTGCGTACGCTCCTACTGTTTGCAGCATAGACGTACGGATAGAAGCTCTCTGCCAGGCCGATGACGGAAATTTGAGCAGAGCAGTGAAAAGTCGGACACTGTCCTCAACTCTACCAGGTCTAAAATTATGCCACACGCATGACCAACTCCAAGCTCGTTCTGCACCTAATCACCTCCCACTCAGCTCTACCCAACCCACTTCTCAAACTCTCCAATCATCTCCTCTCCACCCACCTCTCCCCTAAACAGCACCTCCAAATCTTCCTTGCGCATAAACTTATGATCCTCCCAGTCAAATCCCGGCACAACCACCTCCGTGATCAGACAATTTGTCTGGTCCCTCTCCTCCTCTGTGCCCCTCTTCGCCCTCACCATATCGTCCTCAAGCAACTGAGAACGTTTCCATATGCCCGTGCCAACGATGAGCAGGCGGCTCTCGCCAGACACAAGGTTAGTGCCCATGACTTCCTTCTGGACCGTCGGTGGGTTGCCTGGCTGGATGAGCGTGTACTCGGTGCGCCCTTGGTGTAGGACGTGGTACGTCTGCCAAAGCGCTCGTGTTCATCTTTCATCAGACTGGAGAAGAAAACCGTGTCGACCTACTACGGATTTGTTCATGTGGAACTTACCCTCCGGGCGGTCGTATGCGAGGAGGTAGTATATCGACGTCGCCAACGGGCGCCTCTTCTCGTCTGCAGTGAAGGAGTGTGATATGTATCAACAACGCGGGTGTGCATGTCAATCTACAAGCTATGCGATGCGCATATACTTACCTGCAAACGGCAATGGAATGTGTTGGTCCTGGCTATCTGTCAAGACGAAGTACCCTGGCGATCCCAAACATAACCCAACATCAATCGTCAAGTTTCTTTCTCGCAGAGATGAAGCAAAGGCAGCCCGAAGCAATAAAGCAGCAGTGGTTGTACGTCTCATACCTCCCTCGATATGTTCCTCAAGACCCAGCTCCTTAATAAGCGCCGTGCTCGTCTTCACACCCTCATACTCAATCACTGACATTGCCGTCATCCTTTCACTCCGGTGCGCGATGGACGGGGGGAAATATCAGTGGTTACCACAACGCTCGATATTCGCCTCCATGGCTTTTTATATTCATTCATGCCCCCAGCGATAAGCTGCGTCAGCACGCAAGCTCGGCGCCCGCATGGGGTATCGACCAGGATCCATACATGTACGTCGGCTTGGGGATAGTCTGCGATGCTGTCACCTAGCACTGCGTCAGGGCTTCCGCTGGTCAACTCATCGCCCAGTCCAACGGCTAAGAATAAGACTTTCTACAGTGTTTCATGACACAGAGAATCTCTGGCGCTGACGCTGACGACGTGATACTACGGATACCCCGCGAAGTGCTTAGGAAGGTTGACCTGACCTCAACATTCAACCCCGACCATGAAGAAGAGAGCGAACCGTTCTGGCCTCTGACTCGCTGTCATCAGCTTATCAGGCTATCTCTACCCCTGATACCGATACCCCTGATACCGATACCCCAGGTTCCAGAAACCCAAGCAATCCGTGCACGGAATATCCATAAGTGCGCCATCGAAGTCAGCTCAGTAGGTAAATACGCTCGCTGCTTCAACACTAATTGCAGACGGCCATTTCGCAAAAGCCGTATATAATCCAACTGACAGGCCTATTGCTGAGAAGAACCAGCAAACGTGAAGGCGTCCTCCTGCCCGTACCGACTCGGAGTTCCGATTCTCATGGAAAACCAAGGGTGGTTGAGGGTCTGTAGACTGCAGGACCTCGTCCTACCCCCAAAGTCAATGTGGTTGCCGAATGCCAGAGCGGCCAAAGCGCGGCAGCATGTTTCCCTCCTCCTTCCCAATGCAACCGCGTCACTACATACGTACAACTTGCAGGGTTCCCCAGTGTCTTCACCGTGCTTCTTTCATATTCTCTCGCAACGCTTCAAATCAACACGCGTCTCGAGTGATTCCTCTCTGAGCTTCAGCGCCGGAGAGCACACCCACTCTCACCTCTCTCCCCTCCAATCGCTGTCCTCGGTCATGAACAATTACCCTATTGTCACAAACAACATTTAGGTCACGCAGGCCCTCGTCGACGATGCCTGGATCGTGGATGACGTTGAGAAGCGCAGGGAACTCGCCTGTCCACCGCGACCGGTTAATGGTGAGTCGAAGAGTGGTGGGTCATTGAGAACCTGAAGAACTGATCCATCGCGATGTATGGCATGCCAGCTATCCAGAAAACCACCATATATGTATTGACCACTTCTGTTGAATTCTCTTTATATCCGCAATGCGATGCACACACGCCTCGCCGGACTCACAATTTACCATCATCCCAGGCGGTGGTGATAGGCTTATGTCTACAACCCGAAATGAATAAATGGGACCCACGCGATGAACGCCTTTTCACCAACCACCTCACGAAGCTCTCGAACTGCACAATGCAAAGCATGGGCAGATCTGGTGCTATCTGGCCTTTCCTCCCTCATTGTACTCCCCGTCTCAGGACGACATAGCAACTGCCTATACACCCCATCCGCCACCAACGGTGCGTCCCGATCCCTAATCGACCACATCGTCGCCACTACACTCTTATACCCAGCCAGCATCATCCCAGCTGCCAAATGCACTGCCTCCTCCGATAGCTTCTCATCCCCCGACGCTGTCTGGCAGGCTGACAAAAATGCTAGCTCTGCCAAAGGGAGGGATTTACACCTGGCAATAATCTCGGAGAGCTCGAGGCGGCCTTGGTGAAGGCAGAACGCGCTCTGGGTGGGCGCATCGACGCGTTGGACAGCGTGACAGGCAAGGTGGACCCAGTTGTGGTTCGTCATTCCTTGGAGGATGTTTGAGATAGTAGCTTCAGACTTGTTGAGCCATTCAAGGGGTTGGCCAGTGGAGATGCAGTGTTGTCTGATACTTTCGACTTCGTTTTCTGTTTTTGGCAGGGGTGACTGGTCGGGTGTGGTGGGTTGGCTTATTGCCAGGATTCCGTGGAACTGGGAATCCTTTTTGAGAGGGTCTCTGAGGAGGGCTGTTAGGGTTGGAGTGTAGGAGGACGTAACATATTCGAAGACTTTGGTTCCCTCTTGAGGAGTGGTGTATAAGCCAGCCGCATGCAGAGGTAGGAAGGCGACTGGACCAGTAGCACACCACCAAATGCGAGTTGGAGTCGAGGATGAAGACACCTGCTGAAAGAGTGAGTATTGTCCATCTGTCCTACTCTGTAAAGAAGTGTATTGACCTTGTAGTTCAGTTTGTCTAGAACAGGTTTCACAATTTCCATCCAAAGAGTAGACAAGATTTTTTCAAATGATGGGCCCTGTTGGCCAGGCAAGAACTTCACCTGATGACCGCCACGAACTTGAACACCAGACAATCCCAGGAGTCGCTTAAGGGACAACTGCAGCTCCTGTGCTTTCTTGATCGAAAAGCTTGAGAAAGGCACATGAAGAATCGGGTCAGATTCCTGGTCACTCTGTATGATAAGAGCATCACACTGGAGGTGGTGAATGTTGAGGAAGACGACAGGACCCTCACGAGCCGCCTTTCTCAGCTCAGCCAACTTTTTGGGTTGGAGAAAGGTTTCAAATCCTGGTAACGACCGAACCTTTCTCACCAATTCCTCCCACTCTTCGGCGAGACGTCGATGGCGCTGGGCAACCTCTTCCAGTGACTGTGGTCCGTCTTCCTTGACCCGTTTAGACCCTGACGTCTGCGTCTGTCGTGTACTTATCCCATCCAACTCTCTCGAGACCCTCAACAGCTCATCTGCAAGTGTCTCATTGACACTCCTGAGGTGGTCGACAGGGGAGCGTAACTGGAGGAGTTGGCCCCAGACCACGGATCGGCCCTGTTCGAGCCATTCCAATGCGGTTCCGTACTCTCCCATTTCAATAGCAGCCACGGCGGCTTTGGGGGCGTCATCCCCTTTATTGGCTAGCTCTTTGTGCCTTGACGCGATATCACTGCCTAGCCATGCGATACGGGGGAGGAGGTCGAGAGCCACAGAATAGGCGTCTATCGCTTGTTGTGAAGGCCCGTGTCTGATACGAGCTGCGTGTGCCCATAACATCCCTGCTGCGTATCGAAGGGCGGGTTCACCCGATGGGGAGGTTGCTGCCCGTTTATAGGCATTAATGGCTTTGTCAAGTCCATCCACCATCCGGAACACGTCGAAAAAGTTGCGTGTGCATATCCCAAGCCAAGTCAGACAGTTAACTTTGAACGGATGTCCGTCTGGAGTGAGGTTGACGGCTTCGTAGAGCGTCCACATCGCTTCTTTAAGATGGGCACGCTCCTTTGTGTGGCCTTCGAATCGTTTGAGGTAGGCTTTGCCGAGGTGCAATAGTCGGATTGGTTTACGTGTATGGTTCTCGGGAGTGAGTGCTACGGCTTGTTCGTTGGCTTGGATAGAGAGTGTTGGCGCAGTGGTGGTGGTTGGTGGTTAAGACACGATTAGCATTTAGCGCCCGTTGAGAGGGCTTATATACCTACGTACAAAGTAACTAGAATATTCTAATAAATACTATTCTAAGTAATTGTCCATTAAGGGAAATAAATGAGAATGTACTCGAGGAGTCGGGAGACGACTCTTCGAGGGCGGAATGTCCGAGTACCAACTACTCGGTTCTATTCCGACACTCCCCCTTACTCGGACAGAACGCCGATCTCCGTAGTTAGATCTTGATGTACAGATCTAGGTAGTCCTTTCGTGAATAGATCGGCTAAGTTGTTGTTCGTGTTGATATACACAAGATTGAGGGTGCCATTCTGTACGAGATCACGGAGGAAATGAAGTGCGATGTCGATGTGCTTCGTGCGTGCATGAAATTCCGGGTGGTGTGCGATAGGAACGGTGGCCTGGTTGTCCGAGAAGATTGTCGAGGTCGTTGGTAAGTCAATTCCAAGTTCTGTGAACAGAGAACGGTGCCACAGGACTTGTTTTGCGGCATGAGTAGCAGCTACATACTCCGCTTCCGCGGTTGAGAGTGCTACCGTGGTTTGTTTCTTGGAACTCCAAGAAACTGCGCCTCCAGCGAGTGTGACAACGTAACCACTCACTGATTTACGGTTCGCGTCGCTTCCCCAGTCGGCGTCGCAATAAATATTGAGTTCTGGGGTAGTAAAGTCGTCGGACCCGCTGTAAGTAAGTGCATGGGTACGAGTTCCTTTGAGGTAGCGAAATATTCGCTTCACAGCGGTCCAGTGCTTCGGTTTGGGGTTCTGAGTGAACTGGGCGAGCTTCTGGACGGTGTATGCGATATCTGGACGCGTTCCAATGGCCAGATACATCAGAGAACCTATAAGCGTCGCGTATCCGACAGATAAGTGCTCGTCTTGGTCCTGGTTCACTCCTGGCTTTGTTTCTTCATCTGAGTCGTCGTCGAGACGAACATTGGGGTCTAGAGGCGTCGTAACAGAGTTGCAGTCGTCTAGACCATATTTCTTGAGCAAGGAGTCGATGTAGGCAGTCTGGAAGAGGGATATGGTATGCTCTTCATCATTTTGAGCCATTCCCATTCCAAGAAGCATTCGGGGTCGTCCCAGTGCTTTAATTTCGAACTTACTGCCTAGATCCTTCTCCACAACGTCGTTTCGGGCGCTTGTACTCGCTATGGACAATATATCGTCGACCCATACAAGTAGGATCTCGAAATTGTCGCCCGTGCGACGCAGGTAGCAGCAGGAATCGGATTTGAGTCGATTAAATCCCAAATCTTGCATGGCTCGGTCAAATTCTTTATTCCAAACATTTCCGGCTTGTTTGAGGCCGTAGAGGGATCGTTTAAGCAGGCAGACACGGCCTGTACCGTCGTCAAAACCTGGAGGTTGTCGCATATAAATCTCCTCCTCGAGGTAGCCATTTAAATAGGCTCCCTTCACGTCGAATTGACGGAGATCCCATCCATTTATTGCTGCGAGACCGAGTCCGGTGCGCAATGTTTCAAAGCGCATAACCGGTGCGAACGTGCCGTCGTTGCTGTAATCGGTCCCTGGCTTCTGTGAGAAGCCTTGTGCGACTATTCGAGCCTTGTATTTAATGACATTCCCGTGCTCGTCATGTTTCTTGTCGAAAACCCATCTTGATCCTATCGCGGTTCTTCCTTCCGGTAGGTCGGTTTCCTCCCATGTATTCATCTTCTTGATGGTGGCTAATTCTTCCCTCATTGCTGCTTCCCAGTAGAATGCCTCCGGGCTTTGTAAAGCCTCGTCCACAGTCCGTGGGATGTCCGGTTCTGTAGGGCTATTAATAAACATGTACCCTTCAATTATTTCCCGGACAAATTTATCATCAGATACTTCGGGACATGTGGTATAGTTTCCTGATCGCGCGAAGTGTGCGCGCTCACGTGCCCGAGCTTGGGACGCCTTCGTGTGACGAGTAGGATCAGGTGGAGG
>CACVBS010000099.1:11415-118669 GCA_902728275.1 Cyclocybe aegerita
CAACACTTTTCCGCTCATCCGATAACCCATCCAGGGATAGAAACCCTACATTTAACCGTGCCCCGAAATATGGACGCGACCCAAAATATGGATGCGATACTCGACAACCTTGTCCTTCCTTCACTGCAGAAGCTCCTGATGAGATCAGTAACGACTGGCCTGACGTCCATGATCGCCCGCTCCGCCCCACCTCTCACTGACTTGACTATAATGAACACTGTACTGGGAGGCGAAGAAATCTCCCTATTGCAGAAGATGCCCAGTGTGCGCGACTTGTGTCTGCTAGACACATGTATAGCCTGGTGGTTCTTTCGGCGTGTAGGCTCTACGGCCAAGTTCTCGGCGTCTCTGTCAGATGGCAGGGTTGAGCCGTTCCTTCCCACTCTCTCCTCGCTGAAGATACGGTGCGAGCAGGCGTATCCGTGGTCGTCTTTCGCAGATTTGTTTGGCCTGGATCCGGATCCGGATGTGCAGAGTGGCGATGATAAGACGCAAGTTTGTCAGCCTCTTAGGAGGCTTTTCGTTGAGATGGAGCACGCAGGTCCAACGGTGTTGCGCTATTATGAAATGGAAGACCATGAAGTGGATCCTATCGATGAAGTCACTCTCTGGCGACTACGCACACTTCAAGCCGCAGGAATTTCTATCGAAATTTATGATCATCGTGGTACCTTACTTTTTGGAGCCAATGATGAGGACGAGGATATGTCATTTTCTTCGGAGTGAGTTTAATTTCATTTCGAATATTATTTACCGACACCATTGGGCAGTGAGTTCAATGTTTATGGTCTCCCCTTTTGCAAGCTGACACCCTCTAATCCCGTTCGTGTTAAGGATCGACACAAGGCGTAGATACCAACTTCGGTACAAGCCACAAACAAGATGGTTAGATGCGGATAGTGCTCAAGAGGAGCGGTGCAAATCCATAGAACTAGAGTACCGAGCAAGGAGATGAGAAGTAGGGGGAGTACCGCTCCCCGTTCCCCCCTCCCTTTGCACTTCATTTTGAACTTGCATTAGTTCAGAATCATAGTGGCTGAGTGCACGAAATTAGGAGCTGGGCATGCTGGCCCGTCTCTGCTGCCAATCACAATCTTGATCTCGACCACCACACTTACACTTAAATTCTCCTCTACAATGCAGACGTGCCCCAACTGTGGTATTGACGTGCTGAATATCCCCAAAACTACAGATCTTTCACCTATCGCCTCCCTCCTTACCACCAACAATCCTCCGGAGCCGCAAGATGAAGCCATAGCCAGTGAGCTCATTGCATCTTCTGCAGCGTGGATCGTACAGATTGATGGGCTAATCACTCAAGTGCACCATATCCTTGACGGCTTGATCTCTTGTCGCGCAGAATACGAATACCACTCACATCTACACAAGAACGTTATCCGTAACATCCGTCGCATCCCAGCCGAGATCTTGGTGGAGATCTTCCTCCAGACCATCATCGACAGCGATCCGAATGACATATGGGCAGTAATCAAAGTTTGTCGGCACTGGCGCGAGGTTGCACTCGCTGCACCAACACTTTGGTCCATCTTTCCTTTCAACCCGTCCATATTACCCACCGCCATCCTATCATGCCTCTCGAGGTCACTCCAGCTCTCGCGTCCAGCTCCCTTGAATCTGAGCATCTCAGGTAAACCATCCTATCCAATCTGTCCACTTCAATTCTTCATATCCCCTGACTCAAAGCAGATTACCGGCCTCACCGTTCACGATCCTCTGCACTCCAGCCAATCAAAGTTGTTTTGGTCCTCAAATCCCCTACTCGTGCAGTGGGATTCTCTCAGGTCTCTTAAGCTACAATTCCCAAGTGCTGAACCTCTGGGAGCTGTCCCGATTACCGTATTTCAACATGCGCCTCTTCTCCAAGACGTCGACTTGAACTTCACTGACCGACAGAACATTTCCTCCATTATGAGCAATGTCCTTCTCCCTTGGTCTCAACTATGCAAGTTATCCATCTCAAATACTGCCCTCGATGGTGTCTTCACTATCCTTCAGGTAGCGCCGGAACTAGAAGAATGCCACATAGAGTCGACTGATAGATCTATGCCTTCCAACATTCCTACTCTCTCCCACCAATTTTTGATGATGCTTCATGTTACTGTGTGGAATACAGAGGTCACACATGGAATCTTTCACCACCTCACCCTACCATCACTTCGCAAACTCTCTGTGGATGGATGCGCTCTGGACATCAGTGTCATTTGCGCCCTCATCAAACGGTCATCTTGCAGACTCACCTTTCTAAATCTCCCCACAGCCAATCCCCTCATGGCCGATGACTCTCCGAGTCTCCAGCACCTCTTCTCACTTCTCCCAGATGTGACCGAACTCTGCATTTATATTTCTTTAGCATCCTTTGACCGAATTGGGGCCAGGTTAGCACCTATGCTCCTCCCCCAGTTGCGCCATCTCTGTCTCGAAGGGACCGGTTCCAGTAAAAGGTGTGATCTGGCAGCCCTTCGCAATATTGCGTACACAAATGTTCTGCCTCTTGAAACAATCATATTCACCACTGAGGGGAGGCCCTTGTATGAATTGATTCCTCATTCACCAAATTACAAAGACCCCCAGATCCGAATCCTCCATCAGTGGAACTGTCAGCTGGTGGAGCTGACTCGTTCTATTCACGACGTTGGTGCCATGAAGGACGACAGTGCGTTTCACCGCGATGTACGTTCTCAGTTTCATCTTGGGGAGACATTTTTAAATGATTCAAATATTCTCTCTTACAGCTGAGCCGTATATTGTCGCTTATGAGTAGTGAATCTGAGACGGGTATGTCTGGTGAATATTTATGCCACAAGGTGCGTGTCATTTCATAACCACCGTCGCATCGTCATTGATCAAAACTAATTATAGACTGGCCGGGGCGTCTTCTCCAGGCTTCAAGGGCTGTTGGAGCAAGTACCAGAGAGCCTCCACCTGTGTATTTCCGCGATTCTGGCTCTGTGGTTACCACGCATTCAGGAATATAAATCATACAGGTGGATGGAGAACTCCCTGGCGAGGACTACAGTATATACACGACGACAGGGCTCACTGTACGTCAAGGTTCGGGATCGGGAGAAGGACCGCTTTGCTTCATTTGGCCTGAAAGATGGGCACCTTACTCTACCGCTCAGATACTATGGTTGAGTTCTACGTGTTCGCTACTTCATGAATATCAACTGCACGTCATGAGACCAGCGCGAAAAGATGGCCTCTCTCACTTGTGAAAGCCTATAGCGTCTCGGAAAGCGACGAGATGGCATGAGCCCCAGTTGGGGACATGGACGTAGGAAAGGAAAGTATCGAGATCTGGGCGCCTATCTTGCTTATCTTGCATCGAGGGCAACTGCCGAGCGTGGTCCAGACCCAGGAACCTGGCCCGTGCGGCCATCCAGTCCCACGGTTCATCCTTCCTGGAAGACGTATTCCTTCTTGCTCCCGACTTCCAACTCCGTTCACCAATGGTCCGCTACCCACCACCTTCTCCTTCTTCTCCCCATCCTACTCCTCTACCCAGCTCGCTCAACCCACCACTGTGCATCCCAACATAGGAAGAAATGATCCAATTCGCACCTCCCGGCAACTTCGAAGAGAGGGAACGAAGGGAAGAGACGACGAGCGGAAAAGAGCCAATGAGAGTGTAGGGAAAATGACCATGGGAGGAATACGGGACAAGAACATAGGGAAAGGGGGTACGATGAGGGCGAATAGCGGGCGCCTTCGAGTGCGTCTTTGGGTGGTGTTTATCGAGAAGACTAAGGTTCTCGTACGTTCATGTGTGCTCAATCGTGAACGTGAACTGATTTCTGCGGCTCGTGGATGGATAGATGCATGCCATAATGAGACTATGAGCCTCATACCTTCGCTGAAAGAGTCTGTTGTGCATTTGTGCGGATACAGGTCCTCGTGTACGCCGAAGACCACCAGAGGATGAAGGAGCACCTGAGTATAATCGTTCGATCTAAGTAAGGGTGCGTCTCGCCATCAGTCCCTTTCTTTCATTAAACTAAAGTGTAGGATAGTTTGGGATCGTGTGTACAGGACGTTAGTCAACCTGATCGCCCATCTATCGTTCAACATACACACTACAACCCATCGGTAACCCTACTCAATCGATCCGCCTCGAATTCCTCCCGCTCGCTGTCAATGTCGACCTCGCCTTCGCTTCCAACCCCAGTTCAACTTCAACCCGCCTTCTACCTCAGCTTCGGGCACAACACCACACTGCCGCTTTCCACTCACGTCCACGGCCAAGTCAGCGCACTGCTCTCGCCCGACATCTTCCCTTCAGAATCGAAGGAGAGCGGCTTGACTTCACATGACTGCGATTCTGTTCGGAGGGCCCACGAAAGGGAAGTTGAAGAGCAGAGAAAGGGCCTGGCAGCTGGGGGTGTGGAAGGACACTAATACTTTAGAATCGGGGCTGAGGTGCGATCATGGGCCAGGGCACGGCACGGGCATGGGAAACGCAGTGGCAGAATGCACTACATCCAACTCCAGAGCCAGGACACCAAAGAAACCCTGGGCCCGCCCTGTATCTGGTTCACTCGTGCTCGCGCTGGTCGTCCGTGTCAGTCAAGACGCATGATAATTATACGGGGACATTGAGTGTCAGCTGTTTTCATTCTCTCCTCCTAACTACACCCGCCTGGGCTCCTAAACCTCGCCCCGGCGCACATAGAGCCCTCGGCCGCGTCTCTTTGGGTGAGTCTTCCCATCAGTTCGATTTCATTCATCCGTTTGCCTCACTCCTTTATTCCCTCCGTTCCATGTCACACTTCGATCATCAAAAGGCTTATTGCTTCTTTCTAGGCCCAGGGGGTCTCTCTCCGTCCCTACATCCTCTATCGCGTGATACTTGCGGAGATCACTAAAGAGCTAGCGTCTTGTGTGCCCTTCGGTCGAGTTCTGTGCTCTATGGTGCTGACCTTCTCTTTCCCCCTTCCATCTGTCTCTCCTCCTTTTTATTGCGCTTACATTTACCCTGCATCTCGAATACCCTACACGCATCATCTACGGACCTACAATGCACTTCCTTTTTTTCATTACTTTGTTGCGTATACTCTATCCCGTCACCCATGTTCGCGTGCGTTTTCCGTTTTCCTCTTCTCCTTCTACATTCTTGGCGCCTCTGCTCCCATTTCCTCTCGAGCTCGTCCTTTCACCCCACTTTCATGACGTGTTACCTACACACGCCTGAAAGAACAAGAGAGATCGAGGGTCTTGCCAGGCGGAGGACAGTGTACTGGCTGACGCTCCTCCGCGCAACTACGGAGCGAGAAGAGGCGGGGCAGGCGCCGGGAGAAGACAGGGACGAAGAAGGATAGGAGGAAGAGGAGGTGTTGGTGGGCGTGAAGGAATGGGCGGAGGGGCAGGTTGCTGGGGTTGCAGATGTCTCAGGCACGGAAGATGTTGCATGATAGCGGGGCCATGGGGCCGTTGACCGTCAGCTAGGCCTCGTGTGCCGTCTTGCCCCATCGTCCTCTCCTCCGATGGGTACGTCTCCTCTATTTATTTCGTTCCCTTTCGGATGTCGACTTCACATTCTTTATTCCTTCTTTTTAGTCTCCGGGCGGCGACCGTCCTCGGCACCCTTCGCTCTTGTCCTGCGGTGACATTCAATCCTTTTCCTCGCCATTCCTTCTGATATTCCTTCACGACGCCGACATTCCCTCCTTTCTGCTTTAATTTCGGGGCCTCTGCCCTCAGTCCCTCTCATCCGTTTACTCCATTTTGCGATATGTCACCCGCACATGCCCATCCTCCACTCCTTCCTCGCCACGTCGACCTATCCGAATCTGATTCTCATCTTATCATACTCGTTTCGCACGTACATTCTAGACCTTCCGAATGCCTGCTTTTGCCCGTGTCCGTCCATGGCACTACTACACGATCTCCTTCTGTCTCTTTCTCTCTCTCTCCTTCTTTGGCATCTGCTCTACTTTCTCGAGTTTTCATTCTTCTGACCTTGCCATCATCTTATATCTACAACCCTATGGAGGACGCGCCTTGCTCATGTCGGACGGCAGCGTCCATACCCCGGACTTTTCCCTCGTCGCTCCTCACAAAGCGAAAGGCGGGCGAATATCAAAGCATTTCACAGGCGATGCCCTTTGTGCTCGTGCGTCGAACGCAACCGGTGGTGGGTGCAGGTGTTGAATTCGAACTTGGATTTTCAGTCTGGGTTTGCGCTTCGTTGGACTCGGCGTGGTGAGCCCTATGTTCCTTTGCTTAGCTTCTGCTCTTGACGACCACCTCCTCCTTCAGGCATTCGCAACTTCGCTCCTTTTCCTCAGCGGGAGAGATACGACACGACGAGACTCGGTGATTCCGAGGAGGGGGAACCAGGGGAAGATACGAGGCGAAGAGAGCAAAAAGACTACGAGAGCAAGATGCTACAAGAATATCGAAAGAGACGCTGAGGTGAAGAGAGAGACATTGCGAAGATACTACGAGAGGAAGAGAGAGGAGTTCTCAGTGCTGCTTGCTGAGGAAACCAAGAGGGGATCTCATACGTCGTTCATATCTATTCCGTCTTCAAGCTTCAAGCTTCAGCATGGGCTGATTTTTGTGGGCGTCCATCGATAGAACGTGCCTCATATCTACGTCGACGGGGCCTCTCGCTAATGCAAGGACAGGACCTCGGTGCCGAGAATACATCATGGACCGCCAGAGGACGAAGGAACGGCTGGCCAAGATCATTCGTTCTAGAGGTTGTATCTTGGATCTCATCCTTCTCCACACTCCCTACTCTCTCGTTGATTCGCGTACTTGTGTTTCGTCACTACAGGAAGCTGGGTCTCGGTTCGACTGCCATTCAGCCGGCACAACAGAAACCACAACGTGGCCGCTGCTCGACCCGTCTTCTTCGTCCACAGCCTCCTTTGCCGTCAACGCCAATGACGTCTCACTCAAACCCATCACTATTCTCCCCGCTGAGTCAAGGGAGTAGCCTAGCTCCTCGCGAGCGCGATTCCACTCGGAAGACCGGCGAAAGGGAGTGCTAGAGGCAAAGGGCAGTGGAGACGGAGAGGCAAGGAGAGAGGACGAGTGAGAAGGGGAAAACGTGGGCGAGAGGGACAGAGTTGGCTCGCGGGCATCGAGTGGGAGACGGTCAGTATTTGGACTTACGCTTGTATGTGCACCCGTTGGGGGAGAAGGGCCGGGCGTTGAGGTAGGGGCGAAGAGAGAGCGAAGAGAGAGCAATGCGGGAGAGGATGGGCACGATGGAGAGGGCGAAGAAACGGCGGCGTAGGCTGCCGGGGCCGTAGCCTGTAGGTGTGAGCGGTAACGGCCACGACCACGACTGTGCACATGGGCACAGCTCTGCATCGAGATCGAGATCGAGCTCGCGCACGTCATCCGTGTCGTCCAAGATACATGAGTTGGCTTTAGAGCTCTAGAGTCTTGAAGCCAAAGTGTAAGAAACGCGAACACTCGCCTCGACATTGTCAATAAGTCATTGTCAATAAGTCCTCTCCTTACCTGCCTCGAGCTCGCACGTCGTCTGTTGACCGTTGGGTAGGGCTCTACGCAGTTGCATCGGGGTGCCTGCTATCCTCATCCGCGGACTTTCGCTTCTCCGTGGGGTACGTCCCTTCTTTTCCCCCATGCTTTCTATCTCGACGTTCCATGTCCACGTCAAATAAATCAAATCATCGCTTCTTCCCATGTCCCGGGCGGCTCCGTCCTTCCACTTAGTCCACCCTCTTATAAACGACCTTTACTTCGCCCTTGCTATTACTGTCTTTCTGCCCGCACCCCGCCTTTCTCCATTCTCCTCACCTTTCCACACACCGATTTCCACCCTCGCACGCAACGCATCTCGCCGAGCTTGCCATTTCTGCGCTGGGGCTTTCGTCTGGCTTTTCCGTGTCTTGAAGGCCGACGAAACCCCACAGACGCGCATCAGGTAATCTGCGCACTGTTTGACGAGATGCGTCGTTGTATGCGTTCGGATTTCGTGCGCTTCGAAACGGACTATTTCCTGTGGCTCGTATCTCTCCTCCGCATGCATGACTGATGTTCGTCTTAGGCTTCGTCTCCATGCGATCTGTCGGCCTGTGAGCTGGCTCAGCGCCCGAATCTCGTACAACTCGAATCACGCAGAATCGCAGGTGAAGTTCACTTCGTCTTCTCGTCTATCCTTTTCCCCCTTTCCTTCCTCGATTGAGCGAACGCGCGAGCGGCTGTAGAATCCTCATCAACGAAGCATCCACTCCTCCTTTGATCGTGGATGGAGTGAACTCGTTAATGTTTTTTTTTTTGCGAGAAGCTGTGCGTTCGCTCAGCTCGTTCCAAGGGTCAAAGGGAGTCCCTTTTCCTTCGACACGCCTTTTCGCTCCGTGCATCTTCCCAACGCCGCTCTTCCTCCTCCTCCTTTTCTCGCAGCTCCTCCATTTCTTTCACCGAATAGAGCGCATAGATGCATTTCATTGACAACAGGGCGAACATCTGAGAACGTGGCTATCATCGACGAACAGTTCGTATTCGCGTCCATATGGGACTCGATGAACACGTCGATGTGAATGGTTTTCCGAGGTCATTGCCCTGTCATCACTGGAATATTCGCGTTGGGCACCTTTCACTGGGGTTTTCGTGCATGCCTGGGGTTTGTGAGTAGCGTGGAGGCTCCGTGAAATGACGGAAGTCTCAGAACACTCTAATCTGTGCTTTTACAGCCAGAGGGTGAGTTCTCGTCGCCTGCCTCGTCATTGAGCGCTGAGTGACCAAGCTAATTTTGGCACAGACAGCACGGATGGTCTCGAAACGCCGGCGTTGGATCTTCCACTTAAATACTTGCATGCAATGGCACGAATTCTTGGGGATCGAGGAAATGGTATCGCAGAATTCATGTTTCTCTTATTTTTGGGCATATTCACACGCGATTTCCTTATTTTTTCCCGCACAGAGTTGGGCATAGATTGGCAGGCGTCAACAGCCTCAAGGAAGGATTCAAGCCACGACTCATCGGAGTGAACTCAGAAGGCGGATAGAAGACTGACAAAATCAAAATATGTGTTCTTGAACATATTCGCTGCGTTGGGGAGTCGTGAATAATGTGAGTGGAGGAACGAGTACTTATGAGGACGCGACACGAAAAGATGATGGCGGAATTCTAGTGGTGAGGGTTTTTATATTCACTGAGATTCGTCGGAAGTGAGATACCTACACGTTGAACTATTAGGCACCCATGTCCCTGCAGCGACGGTTATATCAAGAGCGTATACTACTCGTCAAGCACTCAGCTCGTGTGAACCTCCTTCCCTTTCCTTCGAGTTCTCAGTCGGGCCGACCCCGGGCCCGAGTCGCACGGTTCATTTACGGCTTCGATTTACGGCTTCGGACGTGATGACATAGTCTCGCAACCAGCCGTCTTGATGAAGTACACCTGTAGGCTGGCTTCGAGTCTAGTGATGACAGCATCCCACCTCTCTTGCTCACAACGTCCACCTCTTTCCCCCACCCCACTCCACCTTCCTCGAGCTCGTTCATTCACCCCATTCCTCGGCTCTTCAAGCTTCAGTGTTCAACTCCATTCTACGATAGGAAGAGACGGCGACGAGGAAGAGAGATGACGAGGGAAAGGGACGACGAGACTACACGAGCAACACACTACGAGAGGAACCAGAGGAAGAGAATGCGAAGGAGGTGGAAGATAAAGGGAAGAAGACTAGGAGACCGCGTATTGCGGCCGTCTTGGAGCCAGTACTCGGGTGCTGCTTGTCGAGAGAGCCAAGTCATATCCTCGTACGTTTCCCATGTTCATTCAGCCGTGAATATGAACCGATCTCGCGGTTGTCTACAGATAGCACGTACCCCTGACGAGAGGCGCACCTCATACCTTCATTGAAAGAACTCATTGGGTAAGCCTCATCGTTTCGTTGTCGCTCGGGACAATTTAATGTGGGGTTGTGTTGGTGGGTCGCAGGTCCTGGCTGTCGAACGTGTACGTCCTCGACCACCAGACGATGAAGAAGGGTTAAACATGATTCTTCGCTCTAAGCAATGGTGCGCTACCGTTGGTTCTTTCTCTAAACAACATCCTGTTAACTCGCCTGCTCGTGCACACAGGAAGACGCTCAACTGACCGCCGGCCGTTCGACCTCTCCTCAATCCATCCGCTTCAGATCCGTCGTGCTCGGGCTCGTAGTCTTACCTCGCGTTTACTATCAACCCCGCCTCAAATCCAGTCCACCTTCTGCTTCTGACTCGACACTGGCATCGGTATGGACACCACACCACGCCTCCTGCGGCGGGTTATTCCTTTAGCACCCTCCGCCACGTACTACGCGCACGGGGAGGTCGGCGCAACATGATCCCCCATGGTCTTCCCCTCTGAGCCGAGGGAGAGCAGTATTGCGCCACGAGAACGGGAAGTGGCACGGGAAGGAACGATGGAGAGGTAGAGAACGACGGAGAGGGATGGGACGGGTCTAGGGGATGGGCGAGAGGGCTGGCGAGAGGGCCAGCTCGGAGGCGAGTCGGGTGGTGTTTGCGCTGACGCTTATGGGCAACGCGCAGACTGGTGGGCGAAAGGAAGTGGGGCCAGGGGCGGGGGCTGGAGTAGGGGGGTAGAGGAAGTGGACGGCTGGCGAGGGGCGGGAAGCCAGGGATCTGGAGCAGAGATCTAGCGCGGTGGGGCTGGAGGTGCGAACAATAATGGGCAGGGACACAGACACGCACATGCGCCACAGCATTGCTCTGCACCGAACCCCGACAGTTTTGTTGACCCACCACCACCACAACATGAGCATCCTCGAGCAGGGGATCTGGCCCGTCGTCCCCCGTCGTTCTTGTCGTTCAAGCTCAAGATCCAGGAAGGGGCCCATTGACCGTCAGCTGGGGCTCTTGAGCCTATCTCTCTCCTCCCTGCACCTGGTGTCCGCCGCCCCAGTCTAATGCTCGTCCTCGGGCTTTCGCGTCTCTATGGGGTACGTCCTGCCTGGCCCTACCAATTCATCCCATCTGCGTCCAACCTTTGGTCTTCGATCTCTCGGTTCCTTGTACACGTCAAATGTTGACGTCAAAATGCTGATGACTTCTTTCTAGGCCCTGGCAGCACCGTTCCTCTCTGTCTCCGTCCTCCCACTTTAATTCTTCCGCCAGCTCGGCTTTTATGATGAACGACACTCAGCTCAGTTGTGAGTCTCAGTATTCTCATCTTCACCCATTCTGCCTTTCTTTCTCTATCTCGCTGCACCTCTCATTATCAGTGCGCTGGGAGCTTCCTCTTGTCCTTCCATGCGCTGAGGGTTGATGGAACCCTATAGATGTCCGTCATGTTTTCGCGATGTTCCATGAGATGCATCAGTCTATGCTACGTCCGTGCTTTAATTTTCGTGCGCTTCTCAGAAGACGATTTCTTCGCCTCTTATATCTTCTGCGCATGGAAGAGTGCCGTTCCGCTCCTACGTCGCGTTCACTCGATATCTCGGCCTCTAAGTCGGCTCAGCACAAGTGTTTCCTACTCCTCGAATCACCCGAAACTACCGGATGAGTCCACTTCATCTTCTCCTTTTCTCTCCTATCATTTCCCCTTTCCTTCCTCCATTGAGCGAACGCACAACCGGGTGAATACTCTTCATCAGCGGTGTATTCTCTCCTTCACTTATTGTGGATGGAGGAAGCTCGCTAATGTATGTACATTTTCTCTCTCGCATTGTGCGTTCGCTCAGCTGGTCCTAAGGCAAAGGGAAACTATTCTCTATTGACACATTTTTTGCTCCCTTCATCTGCCTAATGCTCTTCCCCTCCTCCTCCTCCTCCTCCTCCTCCCTTTCCTACAGAATTTGATAAAGGGCAGACATACAAGAACGCAACTATCATCAACGGACCGTTCGTACTTATGTCCACATGGGACTCGACGACCACGTGAATGTATACCTCACTCTTCGTCCTCACCCTCTCATCGAAGGAATATTCGCGTTTGCACCTTTCGTTGGTGTTTTTCATGTATGTTTGCCTCGGCCCTGGACCTCGCGTTAGGACTGGGTGTGGAACTGCCTTGGCACGACGAACGGCCAAGAAAGGAGGATGGCGTTTGGATGCTTCATGAAAGGCAACCATATGTCGGTTCGGTTCACCTGTGGTGCCATTCCGGATGAGTGACGCTATATACTAAAATCGGCTTGGTGGCTTTAGACACGAGATGGACGAGGAATCCTCATTCTACTTTTCTCTGTCAGAGAGTCGGGCATATATCAAGAAAGACAACCTCCTCCTTCTCGGTCAGGCCGACCCTGAGTCGCATGGCTCATCGAGTTCGGCACTTTGGGACATGATGATGGCATTTCGATTTCCCTCTCTTGCTTCCAACATCCATCTTAGCGCCTTCTCCACCTCGTTCCGAGTCCTCTTTCCTCCACTACATTCTCTAGCTCTTCGATCTTCAATGTTCAACTCCGCTCTACGATAGCAAGAGAGGCAACAGGAAGAGAGGCGGCGAGGGAGGGGTACAACGAAACTACACACTACAAGAGGAACAGCATGCGAAGGGGGGAAGGTCTAGGAGAGAAGACGAGGAGCCCGCCGAGAATGGCGGTCGCCCTCGGGCGTGTACTCGGGTAATGGTTGTCGAGAAACCCATGTATTCGTACGTCGTCCATGTTTGAATTCGTTCAGTCGTAATTATGAGCTGACTTTGCGGTCGTCCATGCATAGAACACACACACCCTGACGAGATGACGCTTCCGCGCCTCATACCCGCTCTGAACGAGCCTACCAGTGTTGTGTAGGTCTTGCCTTTTTTTATTTTTGACCAAACTTGATATCAATGCAGCTGCGTGTGTGCGTAGACGCTATTTACCCAACGTGCACGTCGTAGACCGCGCAAGGACGAAGGAGAAGTCCGAAAAAGACGATCGTTCTGACTTGGAAGGGTACGCCATTGCTTTCTTTCATTCTTTCTGTTCCCACTATGCCCTAACGAGGACGATGCTTCGGAATCGCGTCTACAAGAAGATGGTCGACATACAGCCCACCTGCCGTTCAACCTGCCCAACCGGAACCTCGGTGTGACGCTGCTCGAACAGGTCGTCGAGTTGGAGTTCCTCGCTTACTCGGTCGACGATGAAGTCGTCTCGGCCTCCAGTCCCACCTCAAACTCCGACTCGACACCGCACCGCCCTTTCCCACTCGATATCACCCTCAGAGGCACGGCCATCGGCCAAGTCAGCGCACCGCTCTCGTTCGCCGTCTTCCCTCAGAGTCGAGGGAGAGCTTAGCTTTTTGCGACCACGGATCCACTCGGAAGGCAAGCGAGAGGGAGCACGGGAGGGAAAGGGCAGTGGAGAGGGAGAGGCAAGGAGAGAGGACGAATGAGAAGGGGAAACGTGGGCAAGAGAACGGAGACATAGAGTGGGAGCCGGTCGGCGTGTGGGCCTAGGTTTGTCTGCGCGCCCGTTAGGGGAGAAGGGGCGGGCGGTGGTGCAGGGGTGACCGGTGCCGGTTAAGAGCGATGAAGGGCTCGAGAGGAATGTGGGAGAGGATGGGTGTGATGGAGTGGGCGAAGGGATGGAGGGGCAGGCTGTGGGGGCTGTAGGTGTGAGCGCGAACGGGGCTACGCTGAAGTAGCGACTGGGGATGATCAAGAAGGGTGCCTATCCCCTCATTGTCTTCTCTACCCATGGCTGATGAATTTAGGACCGACAGGAAGATGGTCGATGTAATAGCCCGCCAACCATTGAGCATACACAACCGCAACCTCTTAGTGACGCTGCTTGATCCCTCGGATTCGAATTCCTCGCGCTAGCCACCCCCGTCGACCTGGCACTCGAACCTCGCCTGTGCCTCTGCCTCAGCTTCGTATTTGGACTTGGGCTCGGGCTCGACACCGGCATTGGCGCAGACACCACGCTGCCCGTTCCCTCCAATCCACCCCCTTTTCATCCTCATACGACCATGGGCAGGTCGGAGCGCCATCGCCATTTCACTTCAGGTCGAGGGATAGCCGTACTGCATTGCAAGAACGAGGACGGGAACAGGACGGACGGACTAAATGGAACCTGGAAACGAGTATGCCCAGAGATGTCGAGTCGATGTTCGAGCTCACGTTTGTCCGCGCACCCGTTGGAAGAGGTGCCGGTGGGGGTGGGGGTGGAACGAAGAGGGGCAGGAGGAAAAGGACGGCAGGTGGGCAGGAAGCGGTGGGGAAGGCAGCTGGGGGCCGGGGCTATAGGTGTGAGCGGGAACAGCCATGACTTTAAGTTGGAGCTAGCGCGCGTCATCCTTCATGAGCCGGCTCTTGAAACCCTCCTGACCGTCGCCCACGCGAATATCGGTGCGCTCATCCTCCTCGGAGTTTCGCGTTTCCGTGGGGTACGTCCCTTCTTTCATTTCATTTCCCCCATGCCTTCGATCTCGACGTCAGAACGCTTATCGCTTCTTTCTAGGCCCCGGTCCGCCAATTCGGCTTTTATAAACGACCCTCAGTTGCATCTGGCTGTGAGTCTTATCACTCTCTTCCTCCCCGCCCACACCCACGTATACTGGCTCTGCATCACGCCTAATCCCCCTTCATCCCATCTACCCATGTTCCCACACGCCGCTTTCCACCCTCCTCGATGATGCATCTCGCCTAGCTTGTCATTCTGCGCTGGGGCATTTGTCTGGTCTTTCCATATGTTGAAGGGCGACAATACCCTACGGACGCGCATGAGGTAATCACCGCAGTGTTTGACGAGATGCGTCGTTGTATGCGAGGTGGATGTCTGGATTTCGTGCGCTTCGAGATGGACCGTGGCTCGTATCTCTTCTGCACGCGCATGACTGCCGTTCGGCCCTACTTTGCCTCCACTTGATCTCTCGGCCATCGAGTCGGTTCAGCACGAGGGCTTCATGCGACTAGGATCATGCAGAATCGCCGGTGGAGTCCCCCTCATCTTCTCGTCTATCCTTTCCCCCTTTCCTTCCGCAACTGAGCGAACGCGCGAGCGGCTGGAGAATCCTCATCAACGGTGTATTCTCTCCTCCTTTGGTCGTGGACGGAGTGAACTCGTTAATGCATTTTTTTGCCAGAAGCTGTGCGTTCGCTCAGCTCGTTCCAAGGGTCAAAGGGAGTCCCTTTTCGCTCCGTGCATCTGCCTAACGCCGCTCTTCCTCCTCCTCCTTCTTTGCACGCTGCTCCTCCATTTCTTTCACCGAATAGAGCGCATAGATGCATTTCATTGATAACAGGGCGAACCGTACGAGAACATGACTGTCATCGACGAACTGTTCGTACTTCCATCCATATGGGATTCGACGAACACGTCGGTGTGCGCTCTGTCATCACTGAAATACTCACGTTTGCACACCTTTCACTGGCGGGTTTCGTAAATGCTTGTCTCAGGTTGGGAAGTGGTGTGGAACTGCCATGTCACGACGAGTGGCCCATGGCCAGAAACCCTAACTTTACTCTTCTGAGCAATCAAGCTAATTTTAGCACGTTATGCCACACAGCGCGAATGACACAGCCGACGCTCCGATACGATGTGTCGAGTCTCCAAACGCCGGCTTCGGATCTTCCAGTGGTATTTACATACTTGCATATAGTGACACGAACTTCTCGAGCTCGAGAAGATGAGACGATGGATCGTCTTCGTCTTCGAAGGAGCCCTCGTGCGAACCTCCTTCCTTTCCCGCATCGGCCCGTTGACAGCTTCAGGGACGCGTTAACGGCATTCCTTTTCTTGCTCCCAACATCCACCTCGTTTCCGCACCACACCTTCCTCGTTCCGAGTCCTCTTTCCTCCATTTCACTCTTCAAACTTCACTTTTCAACGCCGCTGAGCACGATGACAGGAAGAGAGATGACGAGGCAAGAGACACAGAGACGAGGAAGACAACAAAACTCCGAGTGGAAGATACTAGGAGTTGGAGGGGGCTGAATGGCGGCCGTCTTCAGGCGCGTGTTCGAGAGCTGCATGCCCCGAAAATCAGCAGGGTCAACGTCCTGGTATGTCGTTCTTGTCCGTTCAGCCATGAACGTGAACTGACTTTGCGGTTGTTCATATATAGAGTGTACCCCCGGACGACCGCACGCACCTCATATCTTCGCTTAACGAACCTGTTGGGTAAGCCTAATCTTTTCGTTGTCGCTCGGCTCAATTTAATATGGGGTTGTGTTGGGGGGTCGCAGGCCCTCACTGCCGAATGTGTACGTCGCGGGCATCCCCAGGATGAAAGAGTGGCTGAGCGCAATTGTTGGTTCTAAGGAAGGGTGTGTCTCGCAATCTCTTCCCCCTTTCCTCTCCCCACTCCCTCGTTGACGTTTTGTGCGTACAGGATGATTGTAAACGTAACGGCCCTCTGCCTCTCAGCCAGCATATCCCCTTCTTTCCTCGATTGAGCAATTGCGCAAGAAGCTGGTCGATCTTCATATCACTCAACTGTAAGTGGTCACTCGAAACTGATAACTCTAGAAGCTGAAACACGATCGCCTGATTATGTTTTAAAACCTATAGGTCTAACGACGGAGCAGGTTGAAGAAGGTCCATGCAAGTTTCAATGTCTGGCTACGCCCGGCATCTGTATTTATTTTGTCGAGCTTGCCTCTCGGAATCGCTGCCTACGCGTAGTTGATCTTCGAGTCCGATGGTTGCTGACACTCTTTCTGTTCCCTGTCCAATACCTATAATATAACTTTATTCCATCGACGTCGAAAACATGTAAAGCCTTTCATTTCCGGACGAAACTGTGGATCAGACTGGGAAACGGTCAGCGAGACGCACGTGCACGAACCTTGATCTCAACCACGACAGCAAAAACGCTTCCACTATCCAGCTACGATGCAGAGGTGCCCAAATTGTCAATTAGATCTACTCAACATCCCACAGATTCCGGATACCTCGCCCGTCGCCTCCTTACTTACCACCAATGATCCTCCAGAACCGCGAGACAAAACCATCGCGTACCAGCTCATCGTATCTTCCGAGGTACAGATCGCACGAATCAATGCCCTAATCGACTGTAACGAAGTGACCTTTTCGACTTCTTTCCTTCTTTTCGCACACGGTTCCTAGTGTGGAGTCCTTGCCTCTGATTACATAGGCTCGGACTATCTTATCCTCCCTATCTTATCTTCTCTCCCCGTGATTCACTTAGTTACTTTCCCAGGCCTCGTTATCTACTGGTATATAAGTTCGCGTCCGTAGTTTCGTAGGCCCAGTGAATTCACCTCTGTTAAAACCGTCTTGAATTCCTCTGTGTGCCGGCTCCACCCTCTAGTCGCCTTCGCCACTCGAGTCCCAGCCGTCACATCGACCAAGTATCCAATATTCTAGATGGGTTAACAGCTCGTCGTGGCGAATATGAACTTCATGCTCGTCTGCACAGGAGTGTTGTCAACACCGTCCATTGTCTCCCATTCGACATCTTGGTGGAGATCTTCTTCCACAGCGTGATCGATGGCGATCCTAACGACATATGGGCGGTAATCGAAGTTTGTCGGCGCTGGCGTGAGGTTGCACTCACCACACCCATACTTTGGTCCGTCTTTCCCTTCAATCCGTCCGCATCACCCACCATCATCCTATCACGCCTCAAGAGGTCACTCCAACTTTCGCACTCGACCCCTTGTCAGCTTAGTATCTCATTTACCACCTTATCCAACCCAACATGTCCACTTCAAACCCTCGTACTTCCCAACCTAAAGCGGATAACCCATCTTAACATTGAAGAAACTCGGATTAATGAATCACTGCCAATGCTCTCGATCCCCAACGAGCTTGCACAGTGGGATTCGTTGAGGTCTCTTCGGCTCCGTTGTCGAGACATAAACGCTTTCCAAGCACGCACAGCCACCACATTTCTAAATGCGCCTCTTCTCCGACAAGTCGAAATCCTTTGCGACTCGCAAATACTTTTTGGGTATGCGGGCAACCTCCTTCTCCCATGGTCACAGTTACGCAAGTTCTCCGCATCAAAGGTCTCTGTTGATTGTGCTCTGTCTTTCCTTTGTGCAGCATCCACACTCTAAGAATGTGACCTCAATATAGCTAATCCATGGTTCCGCACATCCAAAAGCTTCTCACATCCGTCTTTGTCAATGCTTCATGTCTACTCAGAGCAACGTTCCATTGCCACATCGGATTTACACGCATTCTTTAACTCCCTCACCCTCCCATCGTTGCGTAAGCTCTCCATGCACGAAGTTCACGTGGAAATCCGAATCATTTGCAACCTCATTGAGCGGTCGTCCTGCTCAATTACCTTTCTCAACGCCCCAACACTCTATTCCCCAAACCCCCAGGAGGATCCCGCAATTCTCTGTCACCTCCTCTCACTTCTACCAGACTTAACCGACCTCTGCCTTCCTTTTCGCGATGAATTCTACGAAGTTATTCTCAGCTCTGCGTCCTCGCTTGCTCCCCAATTACGCCATCTCTGTCTCGCACTCCCGTTGCTGTTCAATGAGCAGCTCGCCTTCAAGGAAAGGGGTTCTTTGTTCGTCAATGAGTTAATACCTCCTCTCGAGACCATAATATTCACCTCTTCATTCTACAACATTTCCGCGTTGATTCCTAATCTACCTGATGGGGCTCTTATTTTAGGGACCTTCAAGCAATGGAGCACCTCGCTTCGCTCGCTGAGCGCTCTCGTTCAAGATGCGAATGCCGTGAATGGTGGACTCGACCGTGACGTAAGTAGGCTCTCTGATTCAGCGATCGACGGCGATACCTGATCTCCTGTTCCACAGCACGACCGTATATTATCCCTCATTAGTGCTGAGTCGAAGGTGAATATTCTGACCGAATTCCTGTGCCGCGAGGTGCGCTCCATTTCGTTTCATTTTTGTATTCGCAACCGGGACTGACGGAAAACTATAGACCGGTCAGGACGTCATATCCATGCTTAACCAGATGTCAAAGCAGCTTCCAGACGACCTCTCCCGGCACCGTGAGCGTATCGCCGCGATTCTTGCATTATGGTCGGCGCGCATTCGGGAGCATCTCACCTCGTTCGGGTGGATGGAGGCCTCGAAGGGGAACACCGTGGTCTACGCACGGAGGCAGGGCTCACTGAACGTCAAGGTGCGCGATCGGACGAAGGACAGGTTTGCCTCGTTCGCGCTGCAGAACGGATACGTTACACTCTAAGGAACGATTTGTCCATTTCAAGTTGTAAGTATAAATAGTTACCCTACGACCGCACCGTTTCCCATTTCTGTACAATAAATCTTGAAGGACATTCTAGCAGAGTCTATCGGTGAGATGACATCCATTTGCCCATCCTCAGATATCTTCTATTCCTCCTGCCGAGTCGCTCATCTTTTCGACTGTGTCCTCAGACGTCAAACATGACGGTGATCAACTTTCATGCAGATAATACGGACAAAATTCGTGCAAGAAAGGAGGCACTAGGGATCGTCATCGAGAACCAGGACCACTCCATTGCCACCTGAATCGGCGTATTCCAAGCATGGCCGAGGTTTTTCAAGCCGAAGAGGTACTTCAAGTCTAGAAGCCTAGGTTCGGGCGTTTCTCTCGATCGGCCACTTACTCGCCCAGGTGATTGGGGACGCTACCATCGCGAGAAGAAGAAGGGACGAGAGCCAGAGTCTATCCTGCACATTGAAACGTGATATCACAAGGCTCGAAGGTTCAGAAGTACAAGTACCGTTGCAAAATAAAGGTAGCTGCGATACTTCATTTCGAAGTCATACTTAATTCCTTGCTCGTGTTTGTGACAACGAGTAAGTTATAAGATTGTTCTTCTCGGGCGCGCGAGTCAGGTGGCTCGGGAAGTGAATAGGCGACAGGTTTAACGGGAGGCTGAGAAAGTAGAGAGGACGCAGTTGTCTTCGTGACCCCGGCGACCAGTCTGAGTACATATCGTGACCTGTCTCTCCTGGAGTAGGCATAAACCCTAGGGTAGAGCGTAGGAAGCAGCGAAGGGAGGCAGTTCATGGCTTCGCGACAAGTGAGGCGGGGGGACAGACGATTGCCCATCGGCCCCGGATTCCCCAACGCAGGATCGAAAAACGGGGGTTTACGAAAGCACACAAGCCAGGCACTCTGTACGTTTGAAGCGCAAAGTAACATCGGGCCTCGCCTGTGAGAAGCTTCGTATTGGCCATTTTTCGGTTCGTGGGGTTACGGGTAGAATCACGGGTGCCGAAGACACTGACAGAGAAGAGTGGAAGTGGGCTCGTAGAAGAGGAGTGCTTCGGGATGGAGGGCGCCGAGATAGGGTTTCAGGAATCCGAGTTCGACGTGTTCGGGCCTCTGTTTAACGTTGAAGAACAGATCGCGTATGCGTGCAAGGAGGACGCAGTGCTCTTTTCAAGTCTTCACAGTACAACAGAGGGGACTCAGCAGCGAGGTACTTGGCAGATAGTACTAAAATTTTCATTTCGTGAGTCGTGGGGTAATCGAGGGCAAAGGATTGGATGCCGAGAGGAGGGTTGATGGTCGATGTTCCAACGTTCATCGTTAATATGAAGGTGCGAGAATCTAATACAGAGACGATGAACCCGAATGGTGCTGGTAGCGTTGCGAAATCCGGCGGCCTACCAGACTTCATGGTAGGGGAAGAGGGAAGAGGGAAGCAAACTGGCGTGAGAATGAGGAGCAGGGTAGAAAAGCGAGAACAGAGAAGAGCGAGAACAGAGAAGGCAACGCTGGAGAACCGATTGCTACTAAGTCGATCTACATGCCCAACAATATCAGCACCAGTCTTCCCAAGTGGTGTGGGGTAGAAGCACTCTCGACTCGACTCGGAAGTCGAATGAGAACAACGCAGAGGATTCGAAGATGGCGGACTGGGGCGGCACAATCACGACTCAGAAAGCTAGATGAAGTACTTGAATCAGCCGCGAAAGAAGGGTCCCAGGCGCGCCCAGCGCGGGCTCTTAAATGGGGAGATTAAGAAGAGCAATGTACACACCGTTCTGTACGTTCGATATCTTTCATAGTCGCCCTCTTTCCGTTTCGTAGAGATCCCGGCGTGACGGGCGGGTGTGTGCATCATGAAATAAAGCGAATGGGCGCAGAAAGAAGGAAGTAGAGGCTTCGGGGATCCCGAAGCAGGGAGGAGGAACGCGAATGAGTCACTGTCAGTGACGGGACGAAGGCTGCCGAAGGGCTTGCCGCGGAATGGCAAATCCCGGGTGGCTGTGCACCGCTGACGTCACTTTGGTTCGAGCCGCCGAAGGCGACTGCGGTTCTTCTTGTCGAACCACTTCGCTCTCCTCTACAGCACTAGGCTAGCCCAAGGCCGACGACTGCGGTGCCTACACATCTATAAGCCACGTAAAAGACTCACAGGCGCTCGAGACCCGCTCTTGCGTCTTCGCCACTCCTCACGATATCACGACCTTGAGACCCCCACGACTTACAACTCCCAACTCCAAGCATCGACTGACCGACGCTGACGACTTTCTGTCCCAAGAAGACTGATTACGAAGGAAATATACTAAAGAAAGTACTCATAAAACACGATGGGCTTGGACAACGTTATTCGTAAAGGGCATCCGAGTGAGCACCTCCTCCTCTACCATCCTGGACATGCTGTCTCACCCCGGCCTTCCCCAGTCCTCTTCGGCGCCATCATCCTCTTCTCCATCATCGAGGTCCGTCTCCTCTCATCCTCTCTCTCTCCCTCAACGCGGAGCTAACCCACACCCCGCCCCTCCACTCTTCTCAATCCTGGATCCCCAGCTAGCCATCTCCGCCTGGCTCACCTCGCAATACAACTCCCACCACAACTTCTCCTCGGGCACCCTCCGCTCACGCGTCACCTACACCCTCTTCGTCTCCGTCTGGACGATCGTGCTCTCGTCCGCCTTCCTCGGGCTGTTCTTGGTGAACGCGGGGAACGTCCTCGTTAGTGTGATGGGGCATTTCGTCTTGTGCGTTCTTCTCTCTTCTTTTCGTGTTGGGTTTTGTGTTTTAGATTCGAATTGCTGACGAGATGTGTGTACGCAGCCTATTCGTAACCTGGATCCTCTGGCTCGCCGCGAGCGCAGCGCTCACCGACACACTGGGTGGGACGATCAACTGCGCTACGCAGAGCGTGTTCGTGCACTGCGGACAGCTGAACGCGCTGCTGGCATTCGCGTGGATCATCTGGTGCGTCCTCTATCCGCCCTCGTCCTCCACCGCTACCATCACCTTGTTACTAACCCTCCTTCCACACACTCCTCTCCTCTAGGGCGCTGATCACCATCACCCTCGTCCTCGTTCTCATACGCGGGATCCAGTCGGCGAGGAAGGGAGATGGGTACAGGGGTGGCCTTATCGCGGCTTGAACGTTCTCAACCCTGTGGCGTTCTCCTTTCGTCCCAAGTTTGTCGACGACAGATGTATCTGATAACACGTCCTCCACTCCTCATCGTTCCCGCTCTCATCACCATTCATCCTTCCGTGCTCTAAAAACCCGCCTGCGTCAATTATCTCTCAATGCCCTCCCATCCTCCCCAGCGACTCGTTCCCAAACAGTACTCCTCGCTCAACTCACAAGTTTCTGTATTTTCGTTATCGTTTCTGTTTCTTTTATGTTGCCGTATTCTACAGCCTCTCGAGTTCTCTCGAGCAAGTCAGGAGGTTGAATTTCCTTCCTATCCTCTATGTAGCCATTAGTATGTACGTCTGAGTATTTCTATATGAATCGTAGTTATGATAATTCTTCAACTTCCGATGCCAGCGATTCGATAAATACACAGGCGCGCGAATTGAAAGTAGGTCGTATTCCAAACCTTCGACACGGCTATTGACACTGCTCGCCTTCGCCTCGTCCTCAAGCTCGGGCCAGGAGTGGACGAACGGAATTATGAAGAGAAGCTAGAAGTGTGTCGTGGAGTGAAATATGGGAGTCCTGCCTCATGCGAAAGCCGAATCGAAGAGGAGAAAGACGAGATCCGGTCGCAGACGAGACGTGTCCATTTTATTTTGGACTTTTCAACTAGGAAGTTGGAAAGGAATAGAAGAAACTCGAAAGCATAACCTTCCGTCCCAGAGGGAGGGAGCGGAAAGAAGAGGAAAAGAGGAGTAAGCGTCGCGAGTGAAGACATCATATAGCCTGCCGAGGGCCAAATGGAAGGATGGTTGGAGGCATGAAGGATGTCGAAAATCAGACACCGAACCACGAGCGAGCGGTTCAAGAAAATGGGATGAATATAAACACATGAAGGCTCGCAGGGGGCCTACACACGTAAATCCATAACCGCCGCATTGCAACATTTCTTGTGACACCTCGCCACCGACTGGCATGACACGTGCTACCAGTTGTCTGATCAGGTGAGAGAGAAAACAGTGGTTCTGGCGGTTGTGGACTCGTGGCAGGCGCATAGGAAGAGACGGGTGCAAAGGAAAACGCCTCGCTATGCGGAGAGAGAGAGACCTTTGGGATGGGGTCAAATGAGGGAGAAGGGGAAGAACAAAGACGCACGTATACAGGATCGAATTCGAAGAGAGCCCGTACTAGGGTTCGAAGACACGAGGCTGCTGCCAATCGATGACTTAGATGAGATCGACCGTGGTGGTGATAGGTGGTGTCGAATTGACCAGCCGTCTGAAAAATATGTCCCTTCGGAGAAACCGCTATCATGGAAGTCTTCAACCTCCAGTTCTTCACTGTCTTCCTGCATCGGCCCTGGGAAAGAGAAGACAGGCGTGACGTACAAGGTTGGGGCCAATCCATTCTTCTCAATCGGATCTGCCCATCTCTTGGGGGTTGTTCGATCTCCCATCCACCCACTCAGGCCTCAGGGCCCACTCCGTCCTCCGTGGTGGATCTTGACGGCGAAACATGCACTCGTGTAGCAACGTACGCCGCACGCCGATGGATTATTCAACGCTGAAGTGGGTGGTTCGCCCTCCGGCTGCACGATCGTCCCGAACTTTGATTTGAACGTCGACATTGAACCAGCGGTGCTTGCCGAAGAGGACTGAGACCGAGGGAGGAAGTGAGATGGGAGGATGGAAGGCAAAGGGAGGTAGGCGCTCACTTTGCGAATAATGTTGTCCATCGTGTGCTATGAGATTTCTTTCGTTTGTTGAGACACAAGGTCTTGCGAGAGTCATCAGTGTCGGGCAGTCGATGCATGAGACGATGGGTGGACGGGCATAGGAGAGGAGGACCAGCTGAACGACCTCGACGACGGGCGCGAGCCCGGGAGATTTTGACAACGGAGGGTCGACTTCTGGGACGAACACGCCGTCCTCTGCGATTATCCTGCGTGTATGCCTGTTTTCGCTCACAACTGCAGCACCGCCTAAGTTTTCCCCTTCTAGCTCGTCCTCTCTCCTTGTCTCTCAACCTGCGTTGCCCTTTCCCGTTCCCACTCGCGCAATGAAAATGGGAGGAAAAAATGGACGAGAGCGGGGCACCGAAATGTCCGACGTCCCCGATGAGACGGGGGAGGACTTGAGGGAAAACGAGCGGTGTGATGTCGAGCACGAAGCGGAGGCAGGGAGTAGATGGGAGTTTGAAGTTGGGTTATAAGGCAGATGCGACGTTAGAATGCGACGTCGACCGCGACGGCGAGCGCGAGGAATTCGAGCCGGATGCGTCAAGCAGCGTAACAGACAGATTGCGGCTGTCGTTCATGCATCATGGGTCAATGAGACAGTAGGGAGAGGAGAATGAGGACCAGCTGCAGACTCGAGACACACCCTTTTTAGAACGAACAAGCGCACCGAGACTCTCCGTCTACGTTCACCGCGTTTAGCCCGTATTCCTTCTTCAACGACAAGGAACGACATACCAGAATCCGACTCGGCTTGCGGGATAGGCAACACCGGGACCTTGAACGTCTGCTCGAATAACGGCCTCCATTCGTTCTTTCTTCGTCTCTTCATCTTCCTCGTCGTCTCTTCGTATTCCCTTCCTCGCGTTGATTTTCCCACTCGCAGTCTTTCCCTCGTTGCCTCTCTTCTTGTCGCCGTTTCTTCCTATCGAATTTGGTGTCGAACATTTGAGATCTGACGAGTATGGTGGAGGAACGAACTCAAGGAAGGTGTGGTGCGGGAGGGAGGTGGATGTTGAGAGCAAGAGAGGAATTAGAATGCCGTCATCGCGTCTCTTCGCAAGGAAGGAGGTTCGCACGAGGGGCTTCTATGAATCTGGGCTACTGTTCGAAGACGGTGCTCCGATATTGCAATTGCATCTTTCGGCTATACACTAGCTGTTACTGTAAAGTCATTGCAGAGCTCATCTGCGAAACGTTCTTTAGTCTCAACCGATCTCGGTGAATCTGAACACCCTCGCCCTCACCACGCGAATTCAACCATCGTCTCTTCGGCTCGGGTCATTTCAACCTTCTCCTCCACTTAAATTATTCGAGACTCCCCAACCTGCCGAGTGCCCCTTTACATTAGCAGTCCCCTTCAAGATTTAATTTCGTCAGTGATATATACATCATATTTAAATTTTAACGGTCAAAGGAAGAGGAGGAACAGAATACCAGCCATTCGAGGTGTCAGGCCCAAATCTTCACCTACACAGATGTGCAACATCGAACTCCCGCAAACGACATTTCATTTGTGGATTTAGGGCATCGAAAGGCTGAACTCTGACTATGCAAATGCCTAATTTGAGCTGTAGAGTGTAAGGTATCCATCTTGCAGTGCGAACGAGGCAAAGCGGTCCTTCTTCCGTTCCCGAACCTTGACGTACAGAAGCCCTGCCGTCGCGTGTACACCACAACATTCGCCATTAAGTTCTCCATCCACCCAATTGATGTTAGATACTCCCGAATTCGTGCTGACCACAGAGCCAGAATCGCGGAAATACGCAGGCAAAGGCTATCTGGTGCTTGCTCCAACAGCCCTCGGAGCCTGGAGAAGACGCTCCGACCGGTCTATAATTAGCTTTGCTCAACGACGACGCGACGGTGGTTATGAAATGACACGCACCTCGTGGCATAAATGTTCACCAGACGTACCTGTCTCAGATTCGGTAATCATGAGGGACAATATACGGTCCAGCTGTAAAAGAGAATATTGGAATCATGTCCCGAGATGAAACTGAGAACGTACATCACGGAGAAACACGCTGTCCTCCTTGACGGCACCAATACCGTCGTCAGAACAACTCAGCTCCTCCAGCTGATAGTCCCATCGCTGGAGGATTTGGATTTGAGAGTCTTCGTCATGTGGCGAAGAAGGAATCAATTCTTCAAGGTGCCTCCTTTCAGTGGTGAATATGATCGTTTCAAGAGGCGGCACATTCGTGTATGCGATACTCCGAAGGGCTAGCATATCGGGTGTTTCACGCGAATTTACAGTGACTTTGAGAGAGAGATGGCGTAGCTGGGGGAGGAGCGTAGATGGTGACATGGCCCCAATTTGCTCGAAAGATACTAAAGAGAAAGGAATGCAGAGATCGGTCGCGTCCGGGAGAAGCGAGAAGAGGCGGAGAGTGTCATTGGTCACCACGGGATTGGCTGTGGGGAAATTTAGAAAAGTGAGTCTGCAAGACGACCGCTCGATGAGGGTGCAAATGATGACGATGTCCAGATCGCATCCATCCACAGAGAGCTTGCGGAGCGATGGTAGAGTGAGGCGGTTAAAGGGTTCGTGGGTGTCCTCTCCATACCACAGGCTAACATGGAGTGTCGTCAAAGATTGGTGGGATAGATGAGGAATGTTGGAAGGCATGGGCAGCTCAGTTAAATCAAGGTAGCATTCTTCCAATACCGACGCTTCCCGAAGGATAGTAAAGACACAATTGAGGGTAAATTTTGAGGTGGATAACTTGCGTAGTTGAGACCAGGGGAGAAGGAGCTTACTTATGCTGGTGACAGGGTTCCTTCGGTCGGTGAAGTTCAAGTTGACGTCTTGGAGAAGAGGCGCATGCTGAAATACAGTAATTTGGAGGGCTTCTAGAGATTCGGCATACGGGAATTGTAGCTCAAGAGACCTGAGAGCATCCCAGAGCATGGGACTCGAAGAGCAAAAGAGCGTTGATCGGCTTGATTGCAGAAGATCGCAAACGGTGAGGTGGGTGATCCGCTCTGAATGAGGGGATATCAGGACTTGAAGTGGATAGACTGGGGAAGATCGTCCACGGAAGATGCTCAGATTTAAGGGAGCCGAACACGAGAGCTGGAGTGACCTCGAGAGACGTGATAGGATGGTGGTGGGTGATACGGACGGGTTGAAAGGAAAGACGGTCCAAAGCGTTGGTGTGGCGAGTGCGACCTCACGTCAGTGCCGACAAACCTCGACTAATGCCCATATATCGTTAGGATCGCCGTTGGTGACGGCCTGGAGGAAGATCTCCACCAAGATCTCGGATGGGATACGACGGATGCTGCTGATAATGTTCCTGTGCCGGTACGCATGGTGTTCATATTCTGCACGACGAAAGTACAAGTCTTCCAGTATGTCGGACACTTGGTCGATTAACCTATCGACTCGTGCAATCTGGGCCTCGGAGGATGCGATGAGCTGGCGCGCGATAGCTTCTTCTTGCGGGTTTGGAGGATAGTTGGTGGTAAAGAGCGTAGTGACGGGCGAGATCTCGGGAGAGTGGGGTGTGTTCAGTAAATCTATGTGGCAATTTGGGCACCTCTGCATCGTAGCTGACAATTGAAACGTTTTTGCTGTTGTGGTTCAGATCAAGTGGCGTTTCGGCGGCGGAACCGGGCCATTGCCTTGTCCGATCCGCTGTTCGTCCGGAAGATGAAAAGGATTTATGTCGATGTAAACGTATATTATAGGTATTGAACGGTGAATAAATTGGCCCCAATATGCTGAACTATTCTCCTACCCAGCTGAAAGTTCAGACTGTTTACAAAGCGAGCAGAGCGACCACAATGAATGAGGCACCAACAAGTTGAATGAAGTGGACGAAAATGCGAACGATTTGTTGGTCATGATTGCGTTCAGACCTTTGTGCCTTCACCCAATTCTTGAAGCGATCTAGTCCACTCGATGCGAAGATGCAGAAGAACAGAGAAAAGTAACCAATCTTGGTGTGGAAAAAGTCAGTATGCGAAGAGGTCCTTCAACTCATCAGAGGGTTGCAGCGAGTCTCTGATCGACGAAGCTCTGAGGAGAGACAAACTCGACGACAGAAATACCGAGCACAGCCAGGCAACGAAATATGCATGGACCTTCTTCAACCTACTCCGCGTCATAAGATCTATAGTTTTCAGGCCACAATCAGATTCGGATAGAGCAAGAATATTTGTCATTGACTCACCCGGAAGCTCGAAAAAATCGCACAGAAGATTCACGACTGCGCTCCATCCTCCGAAGTTATCAATGCCAGGTGACCAGCGAAGTGACATGGAGTGAGCATGGACTTACTAGCGACGACTGCGAATGATAGTAAAAACCGGGCAGATTATCGGTACCCTTTGTCCTTGAGTTCGTATGAGCGAGCAGGCATGCAATTCCCGGGACAGGATATACATTAACAAGCTTCCTCCGTCCACAATACGTGAAGGGAAGAACACGTCGCCAATGAAGGGTGTCAAGCCCCTCGCGCATTCGCTCAGTCGAGGAAAGAGAGGGAAGAACGGCTGGCGGCAAGACGAGAAGACAAGGTGAACTGGAGCTGCAACTCCGCATGATTTGAGTCGCGTGTGCATCGGTCTAATGCGTGTTCGTGGAGGAAGCGGTTCTGGGACCATAGATGATAATGGTGTGTCGAGATGCGGAAAGACTCGGGGTCCTGGAGGTAAAGGAAAGGAGGGGTGAGGAAACAAGCCGGAGAGCACCACAAAATACAGACGAAGGACACCAAAGAAGGACACACCCCAGCGGTACAAATTCAAAGCCCCGAGGCATCGAACGATAGGATAGAGGAACGGAGGACCGGAGGACCGGAGGAGACAAAGCCGCGTGGGACTTAGAAAGAAGCGAAAGTATTTGACATCGACGTCTGAATGGAACAAAGAGATTGAAGGAAGGAAGTGAGCTGATAGACAGGACTCACACGCAAAGGAGGACGACAGGTCAGGCCCCAACGTAGCATGCACAACATTCAGGAGGGCTGAGAGGAGGATGAGAGGAGGGGCGAGACGGCTCAAAACCCCCAGCTAACAGTCAACGGCCCAACGTCACATATCTTGAACGACACGGGCGACGCACGCGTGCTCAAGGCGGTGACTTGGCGAATTACAGAGCAGTTGGGGTGTTCCGCCTCTCGTTGTTTCTCCGTCTGCGTCTGCGTGCCCGTGCCCATTACTGTTTGCAGGACCAGCACCGCCGCCCTCAGTCATGTCCACAGATCCTTCGACACCCATCCGCTTCTTCCCCCCTCTTCACCCTTTCTCGTGCCATGACTCCGACACGGACAAGGGTAAGCCCAAACACCAACTATTGCCCACCCGATGCCTCTGAGCTGACTCTTTCCTTCTCGTTCGTTCTTTCCTTCTCCACCGCCCTCTGGTGTTCCATTTGGTGCGCCGACCTCCCCATGGACGTATGAGGGTGAGATGGGGGTGAACTTCAGTGGGAAAGGGCGGTGTGGTTTAGTGCCGATGCTGGTGTCGAACCCGAACCCGAACCAGTACCCGAAGCTGAGGCAGAGGGCGGGTTAGAGTTGGAGGCAGAGGCCAGATTCGAGGTCGAGGTCGACGCGGACGGACAGCCCAATGACTTCAACCCGAGGGATTAAGCAGTGCTACTGCGAGGTTGCGGTTGTGTAAGCTGAACGGGGCAGGAGGGGATGGTGAGGGACAAGGGGGGATAGTAAGGACGGGGAGAGGACAGAGACAAGGGACAGGGACAGAGAAGGACGCACCAGATCAGCCATGCGAACACCAGGAGCGCGTTCAGCTGTCCGCAGTGCACGAACACGCTCTGCGTCGCGCAGTTGATCGTCCCGCCCAGTGTGTCGGTGAGCGCTGCGCTCGCGGCGAGCCAGAGGATCCAGGTTACGAATAGGCTGCGTACACACCCATCGTCAGTGATCCGAATCTAAAACACAAAACCTAACACGAAAAGAAGAGAAGAGAGGAACGCACAAGACGAAATGCCCCATCACGCTAACGAGGACGTTCCCCGCCCTGACCAAGAACAGGCCGAGGAACGCAGAGGAGAGCACGATCGTCCAGACGGAGACGAAGAGGGTGTAGGTGACGCGTGCGCGGAGGGTGCCCGAGGAGAAGTTGTGGTGGGAGTTGTATTGCGAAGTGAGCCAGGCGGAGATGGCTAGCTGGAGGGGGAAGAGGGGAGCGGGATGAGCGGGACACAATGGGAGGGGTGTGGGTCAGCTGTGAGTTGAGGGAGGAAAGCGGACGGACGGACCTCGATTATGGAGAAGAGGATGAGTATGTCGAGGATGGAAGGCGGGTGGTGCTCACTCGGATGCCCTTCACGAATAACGTTGTCCAAGCCCATCGTGTATTATGAATGTTTTTTCTTCGTAAGTAGGTAGTCTTCTTGTCGTCAGTGTCGATCAGTCGATGCTTGGAGTTGTAAGTAGCGGGGGTCTCAAGGCAGAGAAGCTGCGAGATATCGTGATATCGTGAGGAGTGGTGTTGAAAGTCGGAGCAAGAATGGAGCAGGTGTCGCTTTTAAGTGGCTTATAGATGTGCAGGGACTAGCCTAGTGTTGTGGAAGAGTAAAGTGGTCCAACAAAGACCTTCGACCGTTCGAACCACAGTGACGTCAGCGATGCGCAGCCATTCGGCAATTGCCAATCCGCCGATGCCGGCCGATGCCTCGAGTCTTCGTTCGGGACTCGTCCTCTCTCTCCCTGCTTCTATCCCCTCCCTTCTTGCTACATACATTCACTTCACTTCACTTCACTTCGTTCTATCCGCAAACGTTTGTATCTGACCACTCTCCCTTGGCCGCATCTCTGCACATTCTGCGCCCTCGCCCACCTCCTGCCGACTTCAACCCGTTAAATCCTAAAACCTCCGACCCCGAGCTATCTCTCCCTTCAACCGACCAGGCACTGCGTACTGAGTGCCTAACCCTACTCACTCAGTATTCAGCTTCCAAGGATCTCCAATCGTGCGCGCAAGTTGTCTCTTCATCGATCTGAATCAGCGGGACTTCGCATCGGCGCCAGGCTTGAGTTTTTCTCCCGCATTCGACCATGATGTTCTCGTACGAGAGATGGATCAGGATGGATCCCAGGAACCTCCCTTCTCTCGCTATCGACGGTCACATCCTGCCTCCCTTGATCCGCCCACGAGGTACGAGACGAAAGACGGCGGACTATAGGATTCATCTCACACAGGTGAGACGTCGACGGGCCCTCCGCTGCGCCGTCCCTTCGAACAGGTGTGCTCCGAGCGTTAACGGCCTCCTCGCTCGCTTGTGTTCGTCCGTTCGTAGTACACTGTCGTCTTTCTAGTTCCTGCTCGGGCCCGCTGGGCGAGTGAGTGGCCGATCGAAAGAAATCATCAAATGCTCGACTCGGAGTCCCTCTGGCAAATCTCGACTTGCTGGCCGGTTCGACACCCGCGATGGAGCCGTAGGATTCTCAACGATCCAGAGTACGTCCTCCCTTGCATGCCCTCCGAGTCGGTATCAACACGATCTTTTTTCCGCCTGTCATCCCCCCCATCCTACTCCTCGTCTACCGACCAAGTCTCTGCGAACGGGAGAATACAATGCGAGGCGTCTCACTGGCAGGAGACAACGACGTGGCACCACGGCACGATGTTACACGATGTTCTGCGAATTTAAATGCTGCGTCAGGTATCCCGCCTGAACGGGCGCATCTTGTAGCGTATTCTCCCTTCGCGCGAAATTGGCCTTGAGTGGCGATGATTCGGACCATCAGCGTCGATCATGGCTCTCGAGGGCTGTGTTCTACCCTGGGCGCCAGCCTGGTCTCCAGAGGGATATCGGTCTAGTGTCAAAACCTCGTGGAAGTACGGTCGTAGGACTAGCGAGATGCATATGGACACTTTGACCTCTTCAGATAAGAAGTCGGTCAAAGTTTCTTCGCGGTCTTATTTGAACTTTTCTGGCTGGTCGTGCGCTGCTTCGTATCCCTGGAACTTTCCGTATGGGAAAATAGGACATGGCTTTTCATCCCGGAAGATTTGGGTTGTATGCATTCGCATTCATTCATTCATTCAAGTGCGCCTCCCCAGCTGCTCTGTCATTGTCAAGACACTGCCTCGAGCACGTGTGGATCGTCCGTGTTGTTCAAGATGCGCGACGTTGGGTCGTTGCCGTCTCGCCCTTCCTCTCGCTCCTCCTTTAACCCCCCTGAACGTTGCACAGGCCAACACACGATCGCTAGTATTCCTGTTCGTCCTCAGACTTTCGCTCCTCTGCGAGTGAGTACTTCTATCCACTAACTCCTTTTTCTTCGATTTCTCTGTTTCATTGATGTCGAATCAAATGTCGATGTCAAATGCTTATCGATTCTTTCTAGGTCCCGGGCACCTCCCGTCCTGCGCATTTCGTCCTCTGACTGCCTCAGCTCGCGTCCTGTGGTGCCGTTCGACTCATATCTTCACCCTGCTCCGACTCGATATCTTTCATTTTTCTGTGTCATCCTTCTTTCGAGTTGTTCGGCTGTTCCTTCTTTCCGTTACTGGTATACCTCCATCACCCCGTTCCTTCTCCACACCTCGCGTACTCCGCACGCATCAACTAGGACCTACAATACGCTTTCTTTTCATTCTTTCGTTGTATATATTCCGTCTCACGTTCGTCTCTTTTACGCTGTTTCCTTCCTTTTCGGCGCCTCCGCTCCTCTGCTCTCTTTTGCACCCATCCTTTCACTTTGTTTTACGACATCTTATCCACACAGAATATCTAAACTTTGCTCATTCTTTATGACACCGGCTCGCCCAGTTCTCATCTTTTCGCACAAGTCACCCAAGTTTGTTCATGATACGGCGCAAAGGTGCGTCCTTTCTTTCTTTATTTCTCCGTTCCTTCTGCTCTATCTACTGGGACATGCTTCGCGTTTGCATTCTTCCGTTTTCCGTCCCACCTTGTTTGCTGTGGGTATCGGTGAAGGACCGTGTACTCACCCTGCTCACGTCGTACCTGCATCTGGACCGTCCAGGCCATTCTCCCGGGTCCTCGTCGCTCAAAGGCGCGCCTCCTCGTGAAGCGAAAAACGGGAATGATGCCGTTATCGCCCTTTTTGCGAGCCTACGCTGGGGGCGTTAGGGGACTATGGGTAAGACGTCGAATCTGCTTTTCCGGTCTGCTCTTCTTCAGTTCGCATACTGAGCAAGTGTGATATTTCTAGGTCCTTTCGCCCACCTCAAAGTATCGTGTGCTAGTGATTTCTCCTCCATGGTGTTTTTCGATGGTGAAAACTAGATAACGCGAAGGAGAGGTGGCTACTCTACTCCTGACTTCGCGCGCTCAGCGAAAGAGACTTCGTCGGCCATCTCGGCCCGCCTTCGCCGATGACACACTTGTGAACAAGAAGGCTGCTCATCCTTTGTGCGCTTCCCCTCTCCCTCGTCTGCCTCCCAGACAGACGCCAGCGTGGCGGGTAGTGTGTCCTCTGCTCCGACGTACGGCAGACTGCGAGTTGCTATCTTTCTTCGAGCACCATGATCAATATATTCCCATTGTGCCCGCCAATGGATCTCGAATCCCTTGCCTCGAGTTTCATCATCCCATGATGTACAGGCAAACCGATCCTGGAAAGCATCTTTCTACTGACGCGCATCGACAGGGCTTTCTGTTGATATGATACCGAACTTCATTGGAGATTGTTGGGAGGCAGTTGAGGTATATATGTAGCCAGCCCTTCCCGAGATTATGACGGGATCGGGTGAAAGCTTGGTCACGGATTCGCTCGGGGCCTCAGTGGGCTTGGCTCATCAATCGGCAATTTCTGTCTCACAATAAAGACACATCTCATGTTGAGAAATGGCGCTTCCGGGTCGTTAGCTGTCTAGTATAATATAAAGGTTTCAATTGGTCGAGGCAGGGATGTGGCATCCATCGTAAAACTACACAATAAATCATCCATGAAGAGCGCGAGCGAAGAATATATGGCGCGAATACAAATTCATGACCAATTTACGCTATTACTGGTTGTGTGCGGCGAGATTGCTGAACGAGATCAACTTGGAGGAATAATCCCGTCCTTCTCAGAGACGCTTTGCAGGGCAAACTGGGAGCGCCGTGGGCTCCCAACGCTACTCATATCTCGGGGGAGCCCATTAAGATAAGAGTTCACCCTGTTGTAGCTGCTGCATGTGTGGTAGGAGATAGATCCTGTCTCTGTGGGTAGCACCCTCGGTGGTGGTGTCGGGTGAAATAACCTGCAAAGGGAGGCGCCCGTCGCAGTGAAGTGGTTATGAAAATCGCCTATACAAGATCACCGTGAGAGGCTGAAATTTAGTTAGAGGAAACTGGAAGGCAGACCAGCATTTTTCTCTTTCTCCCGCTGGTGTCGACGACGGAGCGCCAGCACAAGGAGTACAATGAAGACGAAGCCGAAAACTGACCCTAGAATAGAGCCAGCAATCGTTCCCGAGGACGTTCTACTCGACGAAGTCACCGTCGTTCCATCTGGAAGTCCGGGAGTCGATGCGGCTGGGGTTTCCGTCACTAGATACATGTCATTAGTAGTGTTTTCAGCTTTCAGCCGCACTTCAGAGACTCGCCTATTTTTCTCTCTATTTTGTCAAAGTTTCTGCGGCAATCCTCTTCCTTGCCCCCCTTTCTCTCGCAATCCTCATCGTCAGAATCTCTTCCTCCTTCGCCATCTTTTCCTGAACCTCTCCCTCGGTTTCCCTCTTTCACGAAGCCCATTCGGAATGACGACGGGGTCTCAATATCAACCCTCATCAAATCCAGGGCGTAGCGGCCATTATTCGTGACGTTTATCAGTAGTGTATGCCTACCGAAAGGTAATCGAGGCGATTGATAGAATTTCTCATTGTAGTTCGGCCTCATTGTCGGTTTTGGGGTGAAAGTATGGTTGGAACTGCATTCGCCGTCAATGAGGTAGGTGGAAATGGGGAGTGGAAGACCGATTCGGATGTTGGGGAATACCGTTCCGAAGACGGATATTGAAGTTCCTAGTATAGGGTAAGTCAAAGAGATGGAGTGCTGTCTGCTAACCGTAGCTAAGAGACTGACCATTGAAGGTAACGTTAATTGTGCTTCCAGCGCGTTGACTGACTGAGAGGGTGTTTTTTACCGCCCTATTCTTATTAGTAAAATGGCTCCATGTACCATTGAATGCCAAGGTCGGGTCGGTGTTATCGAGCTGCAAGACTCGCTGCATGACGAAAATGAAAGTGGGCTTTGAGGTAGACGGTGGTACTTAAATACGACTGGCCTTATTATGTTACGTTCGTAAACTTGCCAGCACCATCGATGTGGTTGCTGGACCCACTGATATCTGATCTCTGTCGAGCTGTTGTCGATGAATGGAAGCTGTCGTCAGTTTCTAATTGACGAACAGATCTTCTGCTTCCAGGGTCTTCATGAATCTTTGGGATCTTTCCGAAGATTCAATGTAATTCTCGCTGTTCAGTAGACTTCACAATTGTTTTTACTCCCCTTATTCATTTTGACTGCGGCAGAAAGCCCGTCGATCTTCGTTATCACCGCGAAATTCACCGACTGGTCTGATAAGATTAGACCGGGTAGTTCCCACGCACAACATGTAAGGATTTTACGCAAACTTCGATTCCAACCACCACGACCAAAATACTTCGACTGTCTAGCTACGATGCAGAGGTGCCGAATTGCAACATAGATCTCATAAATAGCCCCAAGACTCCGGAGATATCACCCGTCTCCTCACTCTTTACCACCAACAATCCTCCAGAACCACAAGACGATGCCATCGCTCGCCAGCTCATCGCATCTTCCGAGCTGCAGATCACCCGAATCGACGCCCTAATCGACCAAGTATCCAAGCTTCTAGATGGGTTAACAGCTCGTCGTGGAGAATACGAACGCCATGTTGATCTCCACCGGGTGTTGTCAGCAGTGTCCGTCGTATCCCATCCGAGATCTTGGTGGAGATCTTCCTCCAGGCCGCGGTCGACGGCGATCCTAACGACATATGGGCAGTAATCGAAGTTTGTCGGCGCTGGCGTGATGCTGCGCTGTCCACACCCATACTTTGGTCCGTCTTTCCCTCCAATCCGTCTGCATCACCCACCACCATCCTATCACGCCTCTCAAGGTCACTTCGACTGTCGCACTCGACCCCTTTTCAGCTTAGCATCTCCTTTACCTTCTTATCCTACCCAATATGCCCACTTCAAACCCTCGTACTTCACGACCTAAAGCGGATAACCCATCTTAACATTGAAGACTCGACTAGTCGGACTTATGAATCACTGCCAATGCTCTCGATCCCTGAGCTTGAGCAGTGGGATTCATTGAGGTTTCTTCAGCTCCGTTGTCGACACATAACTACTTTCCAAGCACGCACAGCCACCATATTTCTAAATGCGCCTCTTCTCCGAAACGTCGAAATCCTTTGCGCGGGGACACTTTTGGGGCGTGCGGGCGACCTCCTTCTCCCATGGTCACAGTTACGCAAGTTCTCCGCATCAAAGGTCTCTGTTGATTGTGCTCTGTCTTTCCTTTGTGCAGCATCCACACTCTAAGAATGTGACCTCAATATAGCTAATCCATGGTTCCGCACATCCAAAAGCTTCTCACATCCGTCTTTGTCAATGCTTCATGTCTACTCAGAGCAACGTTCCATTGCCACATCGGATTTACACGCATTCTTTAACTCCCTCACCCTCCCATCGTTGCGTAAGCTCTCCATGCACGAAGTTCACGTGGAAATCCGAATCATTTGCAACCTCATCGAGCGGTCGTCTTGCTCGATTACCTTTCTCAATGCCCCAACACTCTATTCCCCAATCTTCCAGGAGGATCCCGCAATTCTCCATCACCTCCTCTCACTTATGCCCGACTTGACCGACCTCTGCCTTCCATTTTACCCCGCAGTCAATGAGGTTGTCCTCAGCTCAGTGGCCTCGCTTGTCCCCAACTTACGCCATCTCTGTCTCGCACTCCCGTCGCCGTTCAATGAGCAGCTCACCTTCAAGGAAAGTGGTTCTTTGTTTGTCGATGAATTAATACCTCCTCTCGAGACGATAATGTTTACCTCTTCGTCCTCAAACATTTCCACGTTGATTCCTAGTTTACCTGATGGGGCTCTTCTTTCCGAGACTTTCAAGCAGTGGAGCACCGAGCTTTGCACGCTGAGCGCTTTCCTTCAAGATGCGAAGACCGTGAATGACGGACTCGAACGTGAGGCAAGTAGGCTCTTTGAATCAGCGAGCGGCGGCGATAGATTTCACAATCATCATCCTGATCTCCTTTTCCACAGCTCGACCGTGTATTATCCCTCATTAGTGCTGAGTCGCAGGTGAATATTCTGACCGAATTCCTGTGCCGCGAGGTGCGCTCCATTTCGTTTCATTTTTGTATTCGCAACCGGGACTGACGGAAAACTATAGACCGGTCAGGACGTCATATCCATGCTTAACCAGATGTCAAAGCAGCTTCCAGACGACCTCTCCCGGCACCGTGAGCGTATCGCCGCGATTCTTGCATTATGGTCGGCGCACATTCGGGAACATCTCACCTCGTTCGGGTGGATGGAGGCCTCGAAGGGGAACACCCTGGTCTACGCACGGAGGCAGGGCTCACTGAACGTCAAGGTGCGCGATCGGACGAAGGACAGGTTTGCCTCGTTCGCGCTGCAGAACGGATATATTACACTCTAAGGAACGATTTGCACATTTCAAGTTGTAAGTATATACTGTAATCCCTACGACCGCGCCGTTTCCCATTGCTGTACAATAAATTTTGAACATCGTTCGAGCCGAATATACAATATCTGTCGGGGAGAAGATGTATTGGATAGCCCCTCGGCATCTTCCACCTCTCCTCCCACCTGAGTCGTTCATGTTCTCTACGTTGACCGTCAAACACGATGGCGATCAACTCTCTTGCATATGATACGGACAAAAATCGTGCAAGAAAGAAGGCACTAGGGATCGTCATCGAGAACCAGGACCACTCCATTGCCACCTGAATCGGCGTATTCCAAGCATGGCCGAGGTTTTTCAAGCCGGAAGAGGTACTTCAAGTCTAGAAGCCTAGGTTCGGGAGTTTCTCTCCATTGGCCACTTACTCGCCCAGGTGATCGGGGACGTTACCATCGCGAGAAGAAGAAGGGACGAGAGTCGGGGCCTATCCCGCACATTGAAACGCGATATCACAAGGCTCGAAGATTCAGAAGTACGAGTACCATTGCAAAATAAAGGTAGCTGCGATACTTCATTTCGAAGCCATTCTTAATTCCTTGCTCGCGTTCGTGATAACGAGTAAGCTATAAGAATGCTCGAGTGCTTTTCTTCTCGGGCGCGCGAGTCAGGTGGCCGAGGAATTGAATAGGGGACGAATTTAACAAGCAGCGGAGAAAGTAGAGAGGACGCAACAGTTATGGTTAGCATCATGGGTACGGAAGACACCGACAGATAAGAGTAGAAGACGTAGAAGAGAAGCACTTCAGGATGTCAAGAAAAAATTCCACGAATCCGAATTCGACGCGGTCGGCGCACAGCCAGTGTTGATGAGCAGATCGCATATGCGCGTGAGGAGGTCGCCCCGCACCTGCCCTTTACAAGTCTTCACAGCGCAACAGATGGGACTCTTGCTTGTACCCGAGCAGCGTGAGAAGCTCTCCATCCCCCAACACGACCTCAAATGTTGGTTTCGAACCTGAATCCGGGTCCGAATAGCAACATTCTTTTGGGTATGATGGATCATAATAATTAGGGAGAGGAAGGAAAGGAAGGAAGGAAGGACTGACGAAGAGGTTCTTATGTGTCGATGAAGTCGCGAATCGGAGCCCTGCTTGCACGTGTGGTGTGTAAATAAATGTAGAGGAGAATCAGGCTCTCCCCTTCTTTTCTTTTCGTAGATGATGACGGTCGCCGCTGTCGTCGAATGTCAGGTAGGAAGGACGAGGTGTTCCGCCGCTCGTTGTTTCTCCGTCTGCGCGCCCATGTCAATTACTGTTCGCAGGGCCAGGACCGCCACCCTCAGTGCCATCCACATGTCGTTCAACACCTTCCGCTTCCTCTGTCCCTTCTTCTCCGCCTCTGCCCCTTCTTCTCCGCCTCTGCCTCTTGCCCCCCCGCCCTTTCTCCGGCCACAACCGGTACGCGGATGAGCGCAAGCCCCTACATCGACCACCGACCTCCATCTCTCCTAGCCTCTCGGTGTTCTTTCCCTATCCATCGCCCTCTCGCGTTCTCTCTCCTCTGTGCGCGATGAATTCGAAGCTGAGAGATCGAGCAGCGTCACTGAGAGGTTCTGGTTGTGTAAACAGAACGGCTGGAGGGCTGTTACGTTGACAGTCATCCTGTACGCACAAAACGAAAGCACATGAGTCAACGGGGGAGTAGGGAGAGGACGAGGAGGACAGGGCTCGAGACGTACCCTTCCTTGGAACCACAGCCTCTCATTCATCCTCTGGTCGTGCACAACGTACACATTCGGCGGCGAGGACCTGCAACCCACCAATGCAATCCTCTATTAGAACCCACACGAGCAACAACGAAAAGACGAGGCTTACCCAATAAGTAAGTTCGTTCAGTGACGGTATGAGGCGCGTCCTCTCATCTGGAGGCGCATTCTATCAGCAAGGGTCAGTTCATGGTATTCGTGTACGAGACCGAAGGTCCATGGACATACCACCCCAGGAACCCAGCCTGGCTTCCTCGACAGTCAGTACCCGGATACGCGCCTGAAGGCGGCAGCCATCGTCCTCTCCTAATCTCTTCCTCATGTAGTGGCGTCCGATCTTCGTCTCCGCATCTCATGCTCGTCATCGAGATCTTGCCTCATCGCCCCTTCCTCCAGTTCCTCTCTGTCCCAATGTTCTCTTTCCTGTGGAGTCGAGAAGCGGAGTTGGAGAATCAAGGATCGAGTTGAAGATATGAAGGACATGAAGGAAAGAGGGACGAGGAAGGCGTGGTGTGGGAACGCAAGTTGGGATGCCGTCATCACGTCCAAAGGGGTAAATGAACCGTGCGACTCAGGCTCGGCCCGGCCGAGACCGTCGGAAAGGAAGGAGGTTCACACGAGCTGGGGTGAGGAGTGCTACTCAATAGAAATAGAGTATACGCTAATCGTAGCTGCAGGGACAAGAGCATAATACTTCAACTGCGTCACTCCTCGCAAATGTGTATAAATTTCAACATCTTACACTCACAGAGCGAATCCGACCATCCGATATCGTCTCTTCGTTTCGTTCCGAGTCTCTCTCTGTCCTACGAGCCATAGCCTGGAGCGTTCCTTGAGGCAAGATAGTGTGCCTCCTAATATATACAAGAATCTACGTTCTCTGTACGACAGAAAAGCTAACAGGAAATCTATCAGAAATTATCCCCAGAAGACTTGGAAATTCAGCGACACCGTTTTCTCCAGCCTGAGGAATCCATGTTACAAGCTGTGTGTTAGTATTGAAGCACTTACCAATGGAGGATCCAAAGCCGGCGTTTGGAGACTTCATGAAAAGCAGCGACATATAGTGTCAGACCGCCCACTATGCCATTCGTGCTGTGTGGTGCAGTGTGTTAAATTTAGCTTGGACGCTCAGCGCTCAGTGACGAGGTAGGCGACGAGCACTCACCCTCTGGTTCGAAAAGCATAGATTAGGCTCTTCTGGACCGTTCGTTGCGCCAGGGTAATGCCGCACCACTTCCCACCCCGAGGGCCGAGGCAAGCGTGCACGAAAAAGGCTCATGAAGTATGTGCAAACGCGAATATTCCAGTGATGACAGAGCGACGTTCAGAAGAATATTCTCACATCAACGTGTTCGTCGAGTCCCATATGGACGCGAATACGAACGCTTCGTCGATGATAGTCGTATTCTCGTGCGTTCGCCTTGTTATCACAGAGAAGCGTGGATGACACTACTCGGTGGGAAAGGGTGGATAAGGGGAAGGAGGGAGAAGCGAAGAAGAATACAGATGAAGGGAACGAATGGGCTTGTCAATGGAGAATGGTTTCCCTCTGAACGAGCTGAGCGAACGCACAAGTTGTGGGGGAAAACAGTTTATGAACGAGTCCGCTCTGTCCACAATAAGTGAAGGAGAGAATACATCGTTGATGGAGATAGTCCGCCGGCTCGCGCGTGAGGAGGGAAAGGGGAAACGATGGACGAGAAGAAAAAGTGAAGTTCACCTTCAATCTCCCGTAGTCCGAATCACGAAACCCGCCGGTTGTTATCCGCGTAGTAGTCCGCTCTGTGGAGGATAGAGAAGAGTTGCAGAAAATTGTTCATCGACAAACGCACGACGACGACGAGAATCCAGAAACCCACCTCGCATACAACGGCGGATCTCGTCAAACAGCGCGCAGATTACCTGATGCGCGTCTGTGGGGTTTCGTCGGCCTTCAAGACACGGAAAAGCCAGAGAAAATCCCCAGCGCAGAATGGCAAGCTCGGCGAGATACGTCACGCACGAGGGTGGAAAGAGGGGCGTAAAAAGGTGGGGAGCGTAGAGAGGGTAGATGAAGCGTGAGGTAGGCAGCCGGGGAAGGGCGGAAAGAAATGAGGAGAGTGAGATTTTGAGAGGGCGAAGTAAAATTACGGCCGTTTATAAACGGGCAGACGAAGTGGGAGGACGGACGAAAACGGAGCCGCTCGGACCTGGAAAAAAGCGATAAGCAATTTGACGTCGACGTTTGACATGGACATAGAAAAGAGAGATCGAAGATCGAAGGCGACGGAGCAGGTAAGCCGGAGGAAGACGGAACGGGTGCACCAATAGTCTTGTGGGGCGACGGCCAGGAGTCCAAGCAGATGCCGATGACACGGATGACGCGCAGGAGGTCGAACTCGAGAGCTGCGCCCTGGCCGTTCCCGCTTAGCTCCAGCAGACTGCCCTCCTACCCTTCACCCGCTCCAACACGCCCATCCTCTCCCGCACGCCCATCCTCTCCGCCACACCCATCCTCTCGCGCATTCCTCTTCGCGAAAGACGAGAGTGGCGCGACGACCTGTCCGAGCACGTACGAGGGCAGGATAGTAGGAGCCGGTGCAGGAAGGAGGGCGGGGTTGACAATGACGTTGACATCGACATTGAAGTGGAACCGGAAGTGGGGCGGGTAGCCGGGTTTGACACATAGGCGAAGGCGACCTTCGGGTACGACATGGACGTCGACCCGCAAGCGTGAGGAATTTGAAGCAAAGGCATCGAGTAGCCTCACCGATAGGTGGCGCTCCTTTGCTCTGACGGTCATCCCTAGCCACTCCTTTTCCTCTGTTGGCCCACAGTGTAAGTTCTACAGTAAAGAGCTATTCCACGGAAGCCCATGAGCAGCGATCACGTAACACACGACAAAAGTAAAGTACCCATACGATCATCGACATCTGTCGCCGCCATAGCGCAATACATCCCCTGCCAGCCATCCATGCACTAGCACCGGTCTGACTCCCGCTCAAGCACCCCTGGCATCCCCTCCTCGTCCCCGCCAGGCCTGTAGCACCTCCTACCAACCACGGCTTCTACCCTCCAATCCCACCCGTACGACACAATCAGCACCCCCACTCATGCTGTCCTCCACGAAAGAAACACACTCCCGGAGGTACGTCTGCTTGTCTCGCTGTACGTTCTACATCCATCCGCACGCAAACTCAGCCCAGCTCGCCCTTTAACGCGAGGAAACACGTACGAAAGCATTGACCCCACTCGGTCTCCGGGATAAGCAGCACCCGAATACACATCCGAATACCAGTGTCGTTCGTGAGGCTCTCTCGTAGTCCCTTCCATTTCTCTCCCATCGTCGTCCTCTCGCACTTCTCCTCTTGTTCGCAGTGTCGTCATCGACGGTGTCTCCTTCCTCTCGTCGTTTCTTCGTCCCTTCCTCCTTGTCCCTTCCTTTTGGAACACTTTCCTATTGTTCCTTCTTGAGTAATTTCTCCCTCTCAACGGGAGTTCGGGCCGAGGAAGGAAAGGGAAAGAGGTTCGCACGAGGGGCTCACTATGAGCCTGCATTGTTCGAAGCCGATGCCCTGCCGCTGCAATTGTACTGTCTCAGACTCCCTACTCTACTACTCGGTCAAATATTCAGGCATGCAGCAAAGATTAAATTTCCATCTAAGTAGCTCTTACTTTCTCCGCACTCCCTATATTTATTATCTCGGTGCCGGGTGAATCCTCACCGCGCGCGCGACGTTCCTTTACTCCCTCGTCTCTTCTCTGAGTCTCAAGCCGTTCCTTAAATTCCTTATCCTCTTATCATTGATCCAACGTAGACCTGCGCCCGATTCTCATGAACACCTCTAGCCTGAGTTCCCGGAACTTCGAGCACATGCCAAAGGCGACAAGTCAAGTGAAAAAACAGAGCTTGGGACCTCCTTGGTCGATGGCCTGGGACACCACAGCTGAATTATTCTATTTTTGAGGGGAATGTGATGGAGCATACCTGGTTGTACATCGAGTATTTTTGGGTGGGAGAGAATGTTTCCCACTGACACACCGTAATCTGCGCGAGGCAGAGCATGCCTTTGAACCGTGTTCTTTATCATCAGCCACACGGCATAAATAAATAGAATGCTGTCAGATGGCATGAATTTCTATCCATGAAATGTGACTGCTCTTTGGAGAGACTTTCGAGGGTCGGAACTTGCCGACGCTCGGTAATTGCCTTAGATGAACGATAAGATAGACGCCCAGATCCACAAGTTCTCTCTGTACGTCCACGACGCCCACGTCGTCACTCTCCATAACCTCGTCACGCCGTTTTCAGTCCTGTCTTCCATACTTTAACTGCACAGGTGAGGTAAAGCTATTTCCGTGTCGCAGTCATGCTCTCATGTCGAGGTGGGGATGACGCGTCGTTTCAAGTTTGGAAGCTCCGAGGACGATGTCTAGTGAGTGGTAAGGCCACAAGGAGCCTATTGATGCTCTGAAATATCTGAACATTTTGACAGAAAGGTTATTCATGAAGCTATTCCTCGTGGACGAGCACGGGGTCGAAACCTACCAGATGACCGCAGTGGTACCTTGGCCAACATGGAAAACAAACACCTCCAGCGTGAGTCTTCTGCACCGGAGAAAGCGACCTTCTTAATATTTTATAACTTCTAAAGTTCATGCAATACGCCGCTGCACATTTCGACCACCCAGAACTTCAGAAGGAGTCTAGAGGGCCTCTCTCCTTGAGATGTGCCACGCGCGAGGGGGAAGGCGTCGTGTGGACGCATGTCAGCGTGTACAGTTGGGCTTGTATAAGACCTCAAGATGAACTGGCAATTTTTATTTCGCGCACGAAGGAGGAATCACAGGACGGGCATGACCCGGTCAGTGACGCGAAGGTCTGGATCATCGCCCTCCTCCCTTGTCTTCATGCTGACTATCAGTGACATCAAAGGATGCCGGAGCTGTTCGACCTGAATTCCCTCAACTCGTTTGCCTTACATGCACTGAGCACCGTGCTACCGGGGCCGATGACACCAGGTATGCAATTGCACCCCCGTGTACTCGTATGGATGCTGGCGCTTAACTCCACCCATTCAAGGAAATTTGCAAACACGCGTTGGTTGTTTTCGGACGCGAGGACGAGGTAATTGAGCAGGTAAAATTAACAACATCATTGGTCGATCCAACCGGACGCTGTGTCTGGGTTATTGCGGACGAGCCTGCCTACGAGCGCCTGGTGGACATGTGTTCGAGTGACGTCCTACATATCAAGGTGTCGTTCTGCTAGTTACTATGGCAAATACTCTTAGAGTTATTACATGTCCAGACGGAGGGAGGCGTTTACTCAAGAAGCTGAAGAGAAAGCTCGGAAGCTTTGAATGCCGGCAACGAGAGTAATATTCACGGATGGTTGATTTCGACACCAACTAATGTCGCACCCATCAGAGAAAAATACAGCGTTTAGAAGGACGCGAACAGACTTCGCTCGTCCCTTTCGACGTCCGAGTTTATGGACGATAGATTAGATTCTAGTGCTCAAACTTGAAGGCTCAGTCGTTCCGAACCGGATCCGAAGTCGAGGGAAACATTTGCCATGGTGGTGGAAGTCAAATTTCATCCCAGCCCTTATCTTTATAGTTCAAAAGGGTTCGGTGAAACAATGGACGTCTACATACGAGATCGGGGTCTGTATTTGACTTGACAAGTTGACCCCCTCACCCGTGTCTCCGCCCTTTCACTCCTTCCTCGTTGCTCATCCTTCAATGCTGAATATACTTTCGCGCCGTCGATGTGAGGTTCCAAGAGGAAAAGGAGAGGCGCTGGGGTGGTCCCGGACCCACGGCCCTGGGAAACATGACCCATCCAGCCAGACATAGACGGTGTTCAATCTCAATCGCTGTCAAGAATCCGGGTAGGAGGGACCTGGTGATGCAGCTGCTTGTTCTCCGACAGCGACAGCAATCTTCACATCGATGTGCTCGTCGAGTCCCATATGGACGCGAATACGAATGGTTAGTCGGTGGCAGTCATATTCTTGCATGTTCGCCCTGTTGTCAATGAAATGCATCTATGCGTGCTATTCGGTGGAAAAGGAGGACGGGGAAAGGTGGGAGGAGGCGAGGAGGAGGTGAAGACGACATGAGACATGAGACAGATGCGAGAAATAAACGAGCATGGAGATCAATTTCCCTTCGACCTTAGAACAAGCTGAGCGAACGCACAAATTACTAGGTGGATCTATTAGTTCACTCCATCCAAAATATATGAAGGAGTTAAGACATTGTTGATAGAGATCATCCGCCAGCTCGCGCGTTCGCTCAGTCGGGGAAGGAAAAGGGAAAAACGATGGACGAGAAGACGAGAAGATGAGACAGACTCAGCCTGCAATTCTAAGGGATTCGCATTGCATGAAACCCTCGCGCCGAGCCAGCTTCTAGGCCGACAGATGAACAGATTGCATGAGGTGAAGCCTAGGCCGAATGACAGTCTTGCGTCAGCAGGAGAGTTACGAGCCACAGGAAGCAGTCCATCTCGAAGCGCACGAAATCCACCTCGCATACAACGACTCATCTCGTCAAACAGTGCGCAGATCAGCTTATGCGCATCTGTGGGGTTGCGTCGGCCTTCAAGACATGGAAAAGCCAGACAAATTTCCCAGCGCAGAATGGCAAGCCCGACGAGATGCGTCACGTACGCGGGTGGAAAGCGGTGTGCGGAAAGGAGGGGAGGGTAGATGAAGGCGGGGCGCGGGCAGAAAGAAATGAGGGTAGTGGGACTCACAGCAAGACCGACATGAGGGTCGTTTATAAAAACCGAGTTAGCGGACGGATTTGAGGGACCTAGGTTCGGACTCGAGTGAAAGGGGTGTGGCGTCGAACCCGATGCCGGTGTCGAGCCCGAAGCTGAAGCAGAGGGTGGGTAGGAGTTTGAGGTGGGGTTGGAGGCAAAGGTGACGTTGGAGTGCGGTGTCTTCATCGGCGGAGGGCGCGAGGAACTCCAACTTGGCAGCCTGGGTCACACTGAGGTTCTGTTTGGGTGTTGAACAGCAGGGTGCTGTATGTTCACCTTCTTCCTGTAGACACTTCCGAAGCATCGTCCTCGTTAGTGCACAGTGAAGAGAAAGAACGGAAGAAAGCAATGGCGTACCCTTCCAATTTGGAACAAACGGTCGTTTCAAACTTCTCCTTCGTCCTTGCGTGGTCTACGACGTACATGTTGGGTAAAGAGCCCCTACCTACACGCAGCTGCGTTAAATAAGTTTGGCTCAAAAATGAATAAGGCCAGACCACCTAGCACTGGTAGGCTCGTTCAGAGCGAGTACTTATGAGGTGCCTCCTCTCATCAAGGTGTGTGTTGTATCCACGGGCGATCGCAAAAATCAGACCATGTTTAAGACTGGGCGAATCCAAACACGGACGACGTACGGAAATGGCTTGGCTTTCTCGATAACCAGCATCCGAGTACACGCTCGAGGATGACTGCCATTCTCCGTCGGCTCTTCGTCTTGTCTCGTCTTGTTCCTCTCATCGCGTCTTGCTCTCGTAGTCTCTTTCTTCCTCTCGTAGTCTCTTTCTTCCTCTCGTAGTCTCTTCCCTTCACTCCCTTTCTTCGGAGTCGTGGTGAAGAGTCCAATCGACGAGCGAGGCAAGTCGCCTCCTATTGGAACTGAGGAGAAGTGACGCACTTTTGCAAGGATATGGGAGGAGGCGGCGGTCAGGAGCAAAGAGCCAATCGAAAGACGGTGCCGAGACGGAAGATGGAAATGAGCCAAGAACGGAAAGGGAAGGTGGTTCGCACAAGGAGATTACTCTCGCCTCAACACTTCAAGCTTCACTAGCTCTTCACTGGTAAGATCAAACATATACATAGCGCTCGTGAAGAATACGCACCTCGGGATGGCGATAAATCGACTGATCAGGTGAAAGACAAAGCAGCAGTGCGTGCTGGCGGTTGTGGACTCGTGGTAGGCGCATAGGTATTAGGAAGAGAGGCGGTGGAGAGAACGAAATTTCGGATAGGAGAGGGGAAAGGAAAAAGACACACGTATATATATAGGATCAAAGAGGGTGGACCGTACTAGAGTCTTCGATCTTCCGCCTACCTGTGACCCAGGTGCTGCATCCGTTCCGTCTTGCGTCGCGAATCTTGACGCTGAAACGTGCCCTCTTCACCCAGGCAGCAACAGCAATGTGCGCCGCGCGCCGATGGATTCTTCAATGCTGGGGCGGGGAGTACAAACGATTGAGTAGCCATACGCTGCAAGGGCGCACGAAATTTATGGAGAGAAGCTAGACGCGTCTGGTATGCGGGAGTTGAATCAAAGTCGGGAGAAGGACGGGCTCTGGTTGGAAACAATATGCCTCCTTTTTTCCTTTGGACCGGGAAAATAGAAGGGAGTAGAAGAAACTGGAAAGAATAAATTTCCGTCCCTGAAGGAAGGTAGAAGGAGGAAAAGAAAAGTAGGTGTCGCGAATGAAGATATCATATAGTCTGGCGAGGGCCAAATGGAAGGGTGATGGGACGGAGGATGCTGAAAATCAGACACCGAACCACGAGCGAGCGATTCCAGAAAAGCTACGAGGAGAGACACGGAGGTGTGCGGAAGGGTGGTCTATACATGTAGATCCACGACCGCCAGGACACCAATGAAAAATTACACCTCACCAACGACTGACGCGTCAGAACGCTACTAGTTGACTGATCAGGTGAAAGAGAAAGCAGCGGTACTGGCGGTTGTGGACCTGTTGCAGGCGCATAGGAAGAGATCCGTGAAAGAAACGCAGGGCGAGGGGCGGGAGGAGGCAAGATTTCGGAGAGGAGGGGGATCAAACGATGGAGAAGGGAAGAAGAAAGACGCACATGGAGAACCCATACTAGGGTTTGAAACTTGAAGTTGCTGCAAATCAACGATTCAGACGAGGAGTGGAAAAGAGAAAATAGGCGCGACGGACCAGGTTGGGGCTAATAACTTCGTCTGTCCATCATGTGCTATGAGGCCTCTCTCCGAGTCTGGTATTTTCTTCGTCAGTTCAGACACAAGGTCTTCTTGCAAAAGTCATCAGTGTCAGGGAGTTGATGCTTGAGACGATGGGGTGGGCGCCGGGCGGGCATAGGAGAGGAGGACCGGCTGAACGACCCCGATGACGGGCGCGCGTCTGTTTTGACAACGGAGGCCGACTTCCGGGACGAACCACCGCCCTCCGCGATTATCTTGCGTGTATGCCTGCTTTCGCTCACAACCGCGGCACCACCTACGTCTTCCCCTTCTATCTCGTCCTCTCTCCTTGTCTCCACCTGCGTTGCCCTTTCCTGTTCCCACTCGCGCAATGAAAATGGGAGGAAAAGATGGATGAGAGCGGGGCACCGAAATGTCCGACGTCCCCGATGTTGAAGGTAAGACGGGGGAGGACTTGAGGGAAAACGAGCGGTGTGGTGCCAAACCCGAAGCGGCAGGGGGTGGGAGGGAATTTGAGGATGCGTTAGAGGCAGAGGCACAGGCAAAACTAGAACGCGACATCAACCGTGATGGCGAGCACGGGGAATTCGAGGCGGAGGGATCGAGCAGTGTCCCCAAAGGGTGGCGATTGCGAAATTTGAACGGGAGGTGGGGTGTTACCTTGGCCATTCCCCTGTACGCACGAACCAGTAGTGCCATGAGCTTTATGTTTGGATAGAAGAGAGTAACGGCGTACCCTTCTTTCGAACGAATGATCATCCCAAAGCGTTCATGGCCGTACCCACCCAACACCATCGGCTTCACCTTAACAGACAACGAAAATATCTCCAGATTCAATTAACGTAGGTATAATGTGCGCCCTGATCGTCCGTGAGTGCGTTCTGTACATGCACGACCGAGAAAATTAGTTCACCTTCATGACTCAAGAAGCCTGAACAACATACGAGAACCTGACTCGATTTCCTCGACAGGCAGCACGAGAGCACATGCTCGAAGACGGTCGTCATCCTTCCTCTCTCGAAGACCCCTTCCCTACTCTCTTGTTGTCTTTTCCTCCCGTAGTCGCTTGCCCTACACTCTCGCCGTCTCCTTCCCTTGTTGGTTCTTGCTCGTCATTTATTTTCTGCTTATCGTCTCTTCGCTCTCTTCATCTATCAGTCAAACAGCGGGATAGCCCAGTCGTACAGTTGCGAAGTTGAAGAACGGAGTGTTGGGAGGAAAAGGAGATGGAAGTCAGGAGCAAGAGACAGAAACTCGCCGTAAAAGGGCCGATGCGGGAAAGGAAGGAGGTTCGCACGAGGGGCTCCCGAGTCAACGTCGGTGTTCAAATTTCAAAGGTCCTAGAGTAGTTGTAGCTTGTATCTCTAGGTACATCACGGGTCGGTCGTTCCTCATTGGGACCTCGCCGGTAATCCAACCTTCCTTCCTTCCTCTGCTGTTGCGAATTGCACTCTCGGCTCGGATCGACTCTCGGTTTGCTGTCGTGGTTGAGATCAAGGTCTATGCGTCTCGGTGGCGGACCCGGGCCGTTGCCTGGCCCTATCCACAGTTCGTCCGGAAAATGAAAGGCTTCACATATTTTCGATGTCGATAGAATAAATGTATATTACAGGTATTGGACTGTGAACAGAAAGAATGTCTTCACTCCGTCAACAATAAGTGAAGGAGATAATACATCGTTGATGGAGCTCGTCCATCGAGTTGCACGATCGCTCGGTCGAGGAGGGGAAAGGGGTGGAAACAATGGGGAAGCCAGCCTATCATTTCGAAGGTGGGAGTCGTACGAAATCTTCGCGCCGACTCGGAAGCTGGAAGGCCGACTACAGGCGAAGCCTGAACCTCTTCTATGCGGAGATGTACGAGTTGCAGAAACTCGTCCATTTAACAGCGTGCAAGAGTCTGAGATGGCAACGACAATCCAGATATTTACTTTGCGTACAATGGTGCATCCTCGTCAAACGTTGCGTTGGTCCAACGCTTATCCGTGGGGTTCGTCGACCTTCAGCATACGGAAGGACCAGAGAAAATTCCCTAGCGCAGACCGACAAACTCGGCGAAATGTGCCACGGTGGAGGGTGGATTATGGAAAGCTTAGTAGAGTGGATAAAGAAGAGGTCGCGATCCAGGGCTAGCGGGTTGGGAAGGGCAGAAAGCGATTGAGATAGTGAGACTCACAACCAGACCGTAGTGAAGGCCACTTAGGTGGCACCAGAGGATTACAGGAGAGGGCGCCCTCGCCGGCGTTCAAGATTTGCATCGGATGAAAGCAAAGAGGTATGGGCGTTTCTGGATAGCTGAAGCGATGTGGAGATGTGAGCAGAGGTATCGAGACCCGAGAGCACAAAGAAAGAAGGGAATAAAAGGATTGCAAAGAAACGTCGGTGAAGATACACAACGAAAGAATGCCAGAAATAGGCGTGTGTGGATAAAGTGTCGTGAATTAAGATGAAAAGATGCCTGAGAGCATATGGGAGCAAAAACGTCGAGGAACGCTTGAGGAACGCAGACAATAAGCAGGAAAGGGGTCCAAGAAAAGGGATATACGCGATCGAAGGGCGTACACACCTCAGTGGTATTGCTGTAGGCACCCCGTACGCAGGTATTAAGCTGGCTGAAATCCCAGAGGTACGAAGGGTACCAAACGATAGGGCGCAGTGCAGGAGGCGTCTGGAGGTGGTGGGCCGATGGGCAGTGGGCCGGGAGTGCCGTCGTTCTCCGTCGATTCTGCTGCCCGTGCCTATGGCCATTCTCGTTCGTACGTTCCGCTCCAGATGCCTGTTTAGCCGCCCTTAGGCTTTTGGCCATCTGCCCGCACCCGCGCCACCCTTCCTCTTCCTCCTCTCCACCCCAGGCCCCGCTTCCCCCCCTCTCGCCCGCCGCTCCTTCTCCTGCTTCGACCGGTGTACACATGAGCGTATGCTCAAACACCGACCGCCGCCTACTTGACGCCTCCGGGCTCACCCTCTCGCCCGTCCTCTGCCCGCCTCCTACTCAGATCCTCTATGGCGAGGTTGGCGTTGAATCCAACGCAGAGGCAGAGCTCAGGGTGGGGTGAGTTGGCAGTGGGAAAATATAGGTGGGGTCAGAAGCAGAGACGGGGTTCGAGTGCAGCGTAGACGGCGAGTACACAGAATCCCAACGCGAGGGATCGAGCAGTGTCACGCCGAGGTTCCGGTTTGCAAGCTAAAGTGAAGGCGGGTGCGAGAGTACGAATCAATGATGTGTTGAGTAGAGAAAGAACCCGGAAGTGGCGCACCCTTCCTGAGGACGATCATGCCCATTCGCTCCTTCACCCTCTGGTAAACGTCCACCACGTGGACGTTGGGTAGGATGCAGAAAATGAGACCCACTGTCCAACAAGTTCGTTCAGCGCAGGTGTGAGATACATCCGCTAGTCTGGGTGGGTGTTTTACCCACAGACAACCGGAAAGATTGGTTCGTATTCGTGCACATGGTTGAACGAACATGAAGAGATTAGAATCCAACGCGGCTCGAACCATGGTGACATCAGCGCTGCACTTGTGCACAGCCACTCGGGGACTGCCGTCTCGTCAGCGTCGACACCCCTGCTCCCATCTCTCCCACCTCACCTCTCTTCGTGCCGTCCATCCATGCCCTTATCTGCCCGCTATCCCCTGATTTCACCCCTATACTTGCCCGCAACTCACCTCCCGCACAACGTCTGTTCTTTCCCCGAATCCGGTACGCGGCTTCAGCTATCGTCATAGATCTCAGCAGGATCCCGCATCGATATCGACGGTTACATCCCACTACACACCCACGAGGTACGAGATGAAAGATTGTAGGCCATGTATGAGGGGTTACACAGGAGAGATCGACCTTCCGCTGCGCCGTGTCATGCGAAGGGCGCTTGCTGGGTGTTCTCGCTCGCTTGTGTTGTCCATGCTCCAGAGCCTGCCGTCTTTCGAGCCCCTGCCCGCTGGACGAGAGGATGGCCAAACGAGAGAAATCACAAAAGCTTGACTCCCTCGGACAGACGTCGGCCACCTCGGAAATACCGGCCATGGGAGTCTAAGTAGGTGTCGTGACGACAATTCTGAGAGTATCTTCCCTCGCACGTCATTCGAATCACTGGGAGCTCCTTCCCGTCTCCCATTCCATCATCCAAATTAAATTTCCACCGCCTCCCAGCACGTCCACACCAGCGCCGACGCTCAAATCCCTCTTCCCCCCATCGTGCATGTGGATGCACAGACGTTTCATCTAGAGTACGTCTGATTCACGTACTGGGAGGTCACGGTTGGGAACTCCATGTTGGCGCTGGGCGCGTACTTCTGCGGTTTCTTTCTACGTCGTTTCTCTTTCTTTTGCATGGCCCCAGCCCGATACCGCGAAACACCGCATCTACCCACGGACTCGAAGGGAAACGGGAGAATACGAGACGTCTTAAGTACTGGCGAGAAGCAATGGCATGGCGCGGTATGTCCCGCGAATGTCCGTTGGCGCTCGCCTGTTATGTACACTCCGCACCGTATTCTCCCTTTTCGCGAAATGGCCTGGGGTGGCGATGGATTAAAAGTTCAAGATCGGTTTGGATTCGATGTCTACGATCTTGATGTGTCATGGTCTACCCTGCACTGCGGTTTTGTCAGTTGAGGGATATCGACCTAGTGCAGAACTCTCCTAGAGGTTATGGTCATTGCCCCCCAAAAGATCATGGCCACGAGGAACCTATAATCAAGCTCTTATCGGAAGAGACGAAGCTTCTATCTCGCTCGTCCTGTGGTGCGTTCTTTCGTACCCCTGGAAATTCCCATACGCGAAAGTGGGACGCTGATTTTCATCCCAGAAGATCTAGGACATAGTCATTGCAGTTTGTTCATTCGATTACACCTCTTTGTTCCTCCTCCTTGCTGATATTCAACGACAGCGGTGGCCGTCATCTATGAAAAGGAGAGGACCTAACCTTCTAAATTTATACACCACACATTCAAGCACGGCTCCAATTCGCGACTTCCTGGAACGGTAGAAACCGCTCTGCCAGTACTTCTTTCTCTCCTTCCCTTACTTTCGTCCTGGAAACCCTCCGAATTTTCAGCGATCCGTCCTCTCTGATCCCTCTCTTTCTCTGACAAGGTCAAAATGACCATCTCCAAGACTTCGGATTCATTCAACGTTCTCTCGTTTTCTTCTTATTCTTCCTTGGCTTTTTATTTTATTCGCCCTTGCAGTACATGGCTATTTAATTCTTTCAATTTATAGTCAAGGTTCAGAAAATACTCCCTTTAGAGTGACGGGGTAACAGCTTCGAAACCAGGACCTCCGTCGCAGGCGTTTCCCAAAGCCCTGTGACAGAATTTCAGAACCGTAGCGCATCAGAGTGCATCGCCGTCTGTGAAGCAGCAGCCGCTAGATTTGACGTCTGCGAGGATGCATAAACAATAAGCAAGCAAAGTCATTCCGGGATCGCATCCTGGTATAGTGTGAATTCTCGTGTGACGACCTCGCTCGCCCAAAACTCATAACCGAACCCGCACAATTTCGAGGGACACGCATACTGGATGCACGGCCATGCGAATCAAATCACTTCGAGAACAACTAGGCATCCACGAAGGAATCAGCGATTGTCAGGACCTAGATGAGAAGCGTAGGATTGCAGGTCGTGGAATCTGAGAGTTGCGCCGCATGTGAAAGCTGGATCGACGGGGAGAAAGACGAGGTTGGACGACGATCTGGTTGGAGACGCGACGTCTCCTTTTTCTTTTGGACTTTTGAACCCAGAGATTCTAAGAAAATGAAAGTAACTCGAAAGAATGACTTTCCGTCCCAGGGGAAAGGAAAAGAGGAGTAAGTATCGCGACTGAAGACATTGTATAATCTGGTGAGGGCCGAACGGAAGGATGATTAGAAGCACGAATGATATAAAAAATCAGACACCGAACAACGAGCAAGAGATGCCAGAAATGCGATGAGTAAAAACACATGAAGGCTCGCAAGGCCTACACACGTATGTAGATCCACGACCGCTGACCACATATTCTTTGACAACACATCGCCAACGACTGACGCGTTAGAAGTTGAACGCTACCAGTCAACTGACCAGGTGAAAGAGAAAGCAGTGGTTCTGGCAGTTGTGGACTCGTGGTAGGCGCATAGGAAGAGAGGTGCGAAGGAAAACGCTGCTCGAGGTGGGGGAGAGAGCGAGATTTTGGATCCGGAGAGGGGGGACGGACGAGGGAGGGGAGAGAAAAGGAGCACGTATATAAGATCGAAGAGAGCCCTACTAGGGTTTGGAAGCTTGGAGTTGCTGCTGATCAATGACTCAGACTAGGAGTGTAAAGAGAAGATATGTACGACGTACCACGTTGGGGGCCATTCCTTTCGTCTTCGTCGGTTCTGCCCATCTCTTGAGAGTTGTTTGATCTCCCATCCGCCAACTCAGGCACCATGCCCGCATCCGTTCCGTCCTCCCTCGTAGATATTGACGCTGAAAGACGTCCTCTTCACTCAGGCAGCAACATACGCCGCACGCTGCTGGGTTCTTCAACGCTGAAGTGGATGGTTCGTCTTCCGGCTGGACGATCGTCCCTTAATGCTAACGTCGTCAATGGAATAACGGTGTGTTCGTGCGTTCGATGATGAGTTAAGCGGTATATGTACGGACCTCGATGATGGAGAAGAGGATGGCGCTGAAGAGGACTGGGAGGAGGTGAGACGGAGGATGGAAGGCAGAGGGCGGTAGGTGCTTACTTTAAGAATGATTTTGTCTATAATGTTCTACGAGGCATTTCTCTGGCAGTAGTATTTCGTTCATTCGTTCGACACGAGGTCTTCTTGCGAAAGTCGTCAGTGTCGGGCAGTCAATGCTTGAAGTTGTGGGTCGCGGGCAAAGATGCGAGATATCGTGATATTGTGAAGGGTTATGGGGTCGTAGCGGGCAGAAGCACAGAGCTATATGGGATTTGTAGATGTGCAGGTGCAATCATCAGCCTTGGACTAGCCTAGTGCTGTGGAAGAGTGAAGAGAAAGGGGTGCAGTAGCGTTTGGCCCGTTCAAAACAGTGATGTCAGAGGTTCACAGCCACTCGGCAACTGCCGGCCTGTGAGGCTTGCCATCGCCTGCGTTCCCTTGCTCTCTCTTTGCTTCCATATCCTCAACGCCCCTGCTTCTGTCTCTTTATCTCCTCCTTTGATTTAGTCTGCTTTATGGCATCTGCATATGCTCGTATCTGCCCGCTCTCGCTTGATCTCCGCCCATCATTCTGCATCATGTCAAGCCCGATTCTCTCCCCTCGCCCACCTTGCACCCGACTTTGACTGATCAGAACTTTAGATCCGAATTACCCTTCTCCTTTCCCAAACCAAGTGCGTATCCTACAATCTGGTTCAATAGTGCTAGTGAGTACTTGCCGCATCGATATCACCCTTGTGTTCTCCTTCCGAGAGTTGGATCGCTGGTGTCTCCATTCCCTGATTATCGACTGCGGCTTCCTATCGCACTCCCCACAAGGTGCGAGGCGAAAGACGAGGGATTATGCATGAAGGATCCCACAGGCGAGGCTTGCATACTTGCGCTAAGGATGCGCCCGGCGTGTGCCTCCGGCTCTTCTCGCTCGCCTGTGCTGTCCATCAAAAGCACAGTCGTCCGTCTTTCGAGCGTCCACTGGGAGAGTGAGTGGTTGATCGAGAGAAAACACTGGTAAATCTCGGCTGGCTTGAAGTACTGGCCGATTTGATTCGCTCTGGAGTCATAGGGATCTTGTTGACAATTCAACGTGCGTTTTCTTGCTCGACCCTCCGGAATCAGTGCGAGCTCCTTCCCATCTGCCATTCCTCCATCTAAATCCCCACCACATCCCAGCACGCCCGCACCAGCGCTGACGCTTGAATCCCTCTTCCTCCCAATGTGCACAGAGGCTTCACCTCCGTCTGATTCACGCATTGAGAGGTATCCAATGGGGTCTCGGCATCAGCGCTGGGCACGTACTCCTGTGGCTTCTTTTCGACGTCCATTATCTTTATTTTGCATGGCCCCAACCCGATATCGCGAACCACCTCATCTACCTACAAATTCGACGCGAAATGGGGGAATACGAGACGTCTCACTGGCGGGATACAATGACATAGCGAGGTATGTTCTGCGAATGGTGTGTTGGGTATCTCGCCTCATATCGAGCAATTCCTCCCGTATTCTCCCATTTTTCTGCGAAAATGGCCTGGGGTGGCGACGGGTTGCAATTCCAAGCCTTTGTTCTACGGTGTACCTCTGGCAGCAAACCTCATCTACTGAGGCATGAATACCGAATTACTGTGGAGCTCTCCTGGAAGTTATGCATATACGTGTTTGCTCACATCCGTTGCTCCCCACGAAAGGACAAGAGGGCGACTCGCTTTGAAAGGTGTTAATTTATCACAGGCCGAACCTCGCGTATTGTGCATATCGAACGTACGGAAGGGTGTGTACCATTGCTCTTCTTAAACTCGGGATTTTATGCCCTATGCTGACGAGCATTGACTCTTCGCTTCATCTCTTGAGACGGCCTTTTCCTTGCAAGCCCGTAGAAAAGCCCTGCAGCGTGTGGTTGATTGACGGGTTCTTTCGCTATTCATTCAGTTCCAGCCATTCTGCCCTCGTTGAATCTTCGTACGTTACTACCTCTGGGTTGCTCTCATTGGGGAGATACAGAGTGCCTTCACCAACTGTTACTGAAAGCGTCGGGCATATCAGCCAGCTTCGCAGCTATCGATTCGCCGAGTTCTTTCCCGTGTTGCCATCTTTCGTTCTTCTCTTCTCTGCTCTCGCTCATCCACCCTGCTCCTCGCTCTCACGCCTACTTGCCTGCCTCCTGCCTCCTGCCTCCTGCCTCTACCGTGAAGCCTCGTAAACTGTACTTCGCAATCGATACCAGCACCATTTGAGTCAATCGTTCCTGTTTCCAACTCTCGCGCCTTCGTACTGGCGATAATAGATCAACGTTTGGACATCGACCACCACCCTCTCGGTATTCAGTCTTGCGCCCCTCGACTACCCCCATGACTCACGAAATGAAAATCTTGGTACTATTTGCGCCAGCGAGTCCTCTGCTGTGCTGTGAAGAATCCTGACGACTTGTAAAGGGCAGGTGCAGGACGATCTCCTCCCCCTCATATGCGATCTGCTCTTCAACAGTAGTCTGAGCGCGTCGTGCCTCAACTCTAAACTTGACGTGTGTTGTCCGGTTCTTATTGCAATTTATTTGGCACTCATCTTCCACCACCGCCGCCACCATCGAGTTGTCTCGCTCCTGAGCCATCTTTCTTCCTCTCAGTATCTGTGAATTGTCATGGCCCTTCTCTTACCCGGCAGCCCATGAAGCGAAAAAGGGCGGCGATGAAGGATCTCACAGGTGACTGCCAGCTCCGTCGTGTTGAGCTCCTTGCTGCGGACCGTTCTTCTAACGCGTAGCTTGGGTCACTTGTGTGCACTGTTCCTTGTGATCTGCCTTTTTTCGAGCTCATGGACCGGGGGTAGCGGGGTGGCCGGGAAAGTGAAAGCGTCGAACTCAACTTGCGACCTGAAACGTCTCTTCCGCGTAGTGGCAGAAACTGATGCACCGCCCTCTCCTCTCTCGCAATCTTTGGATAGCTTTAGATCTCGACTATTATCAGTTGGATAAGGACATCCTTGCTTAAAACCGGTCTTGCTACCGAGTCATCTTAATGATTCCGGGTCTCGAGTGGCTCTTTTGAAGTCTTTTCCAGCACGACCTTCACATACAATTCGAGTTCCCCTCTTTCCTTCCATTCCCTAATCCTAAGTGCCACCATCTCCAGCACCTCTGCAGCTTCTTGCGACGGTCTTTGTGCTGCAAGTCCCCAATCCCACACTGCGCACCACCTCACCCACCACGATCTCGACGCTAAAGCAGGAGAATACAAGACGACGACGATTGACTGGCAAGAAACAATCGCGTGGCACGATATATTCTACGAATGCTTTCGGTAGCGCGCCTCCATGTCCGCGAAATCGTATTCCCCTTTTTTCACGGAAGGGGCCTAGGCTGGTTACTACGACCTCTATACGCAATGTCATTTTATTTTTGAATTCACCGGGGGAGTCGTGCATAAGATCAACGAGATAGAAGCTTCTCCTCGTCCGGTAAGAGCTTGACTAGAGGTTCTTTGCGAGCTTGATCTTTTTCCAGCTAGTGGTACGCGTCTTCGTACTGCTTACTCTATACCCTCTCGTGCACTTCCATCCGGGATCTTTTCCTCTCTCATATACGTTAGGGTCTTCGCAGTTGTCATGCCGGTGATGACTCCTCCTGCGTTAGGGAATTCGCCGCAGTCTGTCTGTGGAGAAGCTAAGAATTGTACGTTGTTCCCTTTCGCGGCAGAACAGTAGGGCGTATTCCACCCGTGGAGACTGACCAAATGGCATGTCGAAATTACGAAGCTGGTATCGACTCCAGCGTTAACATAAGCGAGGAAGCACGAAACGCGACATCATAAATGCCTCTGGTCTTCGTGATTTCACAGCCCGAGCCGGCGGCTGCCCGACCGAATTTCGACCCTCAGATCTTTTTTGGACACTCGCCCTTCGCCCGTGAACGTTGGAATAGGCAATCAAGGCGCTTTTTGGCCCGTAAAAATGGAGCTAATGGCCTGCTGCCAGTGTTCGTTCTGATCTCGACAGAAGCTTCGATTCTCATGTACCTGGGATTTTTACCGCATGATGACAATCCGATAGAATCAAAATGCGACCAAGATAAAGTCGTCAGTACACGACAGTTGGACGAAATACTTATGTCACGTCAGAGGAAAGGATGTGCGACAGGCTATTTTAATCAAGGCGACAACACCAATTTATTCTTATTCGTCCTTCGGATGTCGCCGGCCGCTTACTGTAGATGACCGGCATCTCGGTCACTCTAGAGTCACCTAAGATTTGCGTGCTTGGTTTGGGGGTATCAGAAGAAATAACAGTACTACTCAATAGGCAAGCATCTGAAGTACCTGTGCACCAATTATCAGAAATTCAAGGGACGGTTTGAGACCTCCATGAATATTTTATTTCAACAGGTCAAAATCGGTCAAAATCAGGAAGTCGGCCAGGCCCCGAGACTAGACCGATTTGTATTGGTCTCGTACACTAGGGTCAGTTATGCTTAGTAAGCTGATGATAAGATAACCTCGGAATATGAGGACAGTACTTGGCCACCTTGAATTGCTCTTCAAAGTTGGTCTGACCTCAACAAAAAAATGTTTCCAGTGAAAGTTAGACACCTCTATCATATTCTGGTCTTCTTATTTCGTGATTTCTGATGTTTTCCTTTCAGTTATTTAATTTAACATTTCTCATCACTCAAAACAAGATTTTTCAATTGCTTGGTGTCTTATGTTTGGAAGAAATGTGTGAAAATTAAGGGGTCTTCTGTCATGCACACATATTTGCCTCACAATTCATTTCACCTCTTTTTTTAGGCAATAGATGCTTTGTACTAAGAGAAGTCAGCAGGAACAGTCCAATTCACCTCCAAAATGGCACACTCTCCAATTTTCAAGGTTGGAAGTGCAGCAATCCTTCAACATGAGAGGAACTTACTTAATTATACAGTAATCACTATGAAATTTGTCCAAAGTATCTTCCTGGCAATGTGTCATGTCGTCGAGAAAAGCCCTCCACCAGAAACACGATATCAAATAAGGAAATTGGCCATCACACATCACCAGACACAAAGGGAGGCTCATTTCTCTGCAAGGAATGGTGTTCTGTCTGCCAAAAAATGCAGTTACATTGCTCTGATACTATTATACATGAAAGCACAAAAAGAATGGAGTGAAACAAGCAACTGTGCCACCCACAAAGGCAATGACTGAGTAGCTGGTGTGACCGAGTAACCGGTTACGTACAGTACATGTGACAACACCTGTGGGCTCTTACGTGGATGTAGTCTTTTCTCCACAGAACATCATCTTCCCGATAGCGACATTGTTGTCTACTCTACAAAAGACTCAAGGCTCAGCTAGAAACATGTGGATCTGTAGAGTCTGCAAGCACAACGCTAATGACGAACCGTGGCGACAAGATATCGACTTTTGGCTGCAGAATTCTTTGGTTCCCACACATGCTCTGCATATCTCGAGCTCAAGATCCTCGAGAACCAAATAATCGAAACTCGGGCATTTCTATTCCATCTCCAAATACACCTCCTTGCCCTCAGGTCCAACTACAATCACGCACACAACCTCTTCACCCACCGCCTACCTTCCAAAATCATGTCATCCATCTTCGAGTTCTATGCCGCCAGTGCACCAGACGAGATACCCAGTCGTCTTTTGTTAGGTGCCATTTGCAAGAGATGGCGTCAGATCACTTGGGAGACCCCGAGCCTCTGGTCGACGATCCATGTCAACCTCGACACGTGCCAACCACATGTCGAGCTATTGTCGCAGTGGCTAAGAAGATCAGGACAGCTTCCTCTGTCGATTCGAATATCCAGCAACGCCGACTGCATACGCTTCTCAATGGTTGAGCCTCCATTCAGTGTTCTCAATCAGTACTCATCACGGTGGAGCAATCTCAATATTTCATTGCCATTTGCCTTTTTGCCCTTCCTATCCAGAAGTGGGACGTCCAGCTCCAACTTAAAGACTCTCACCATTTTGCCACCGGTTGACAGTGACGACAAACTAGCAGACCAAGGCAAAGGCGTCTTTAAGCTTTCTAACGGAGATCCACACCCAGATACCATTTCTATTAGAGGATTGTCGTTCAACGCTGTCCACGTTGATTGGTCCAACGTAACGGATGTGCATTTCGAGGGAATTACACTTCTCGATTGTATGTGCCTCTTTAAACAAGCTTCTCGACTCATCAAGTGCTCAATCACCACCGAGGACGACGGGAGCATCCTACACTTCGACACACCTCTCATACACCCATCCATTGCACATCTCATCATTGTATTCAGCTTGTGGGACACCCCTGACGATCTATTCGATCGCATCTCTCTCCCCGCACTGACGGAGATGGATTTTACTGTCAGACAGTCAGATTATGATTCATTTATTTCCCTCATCGAGCGTTCCAGCTGCATTCTAAGTTCCCTCTCCATCACAAATCAGAAGCCACCCACTGCTGAAGATCTTGCCAACTTGTTGTGGACCACATCCAGTCTCGAAAACTTTGCACTCAAAGTACCACATATCCCTCCTAATCTCTTTGAGCTTTTTTCTTTGCCAGACTCAAACGACGAGGGGGAGATTCACCCAATATTCCTCCCCCTACTGAGAACATTTCAATATCGGGGAGGTAGCTCACATTTATCCTGGAAATCCTTCATTGAAGCTTGTACATTGATTCTCAGGATACGAAGGAAAAAAGAGGCGGCTCTTCCCTCCTTTGAATTTGTCCTCGACCTCAAAGACAAAGATCCGGACTCGGCCTCGTCTCAGGCAGAGCTGAACAAGGTTACTGTGGCATGTCTGTGTAGCTTGATAGATCAGGGTATTGGGCTCAAAATAAGTAACAGCTCAGGAGACATACTTCAGCAGGCTAAGAGGCGTTATAAAGCAGAGAGGTTCGGGGTTGGTGGATTCGATGAGGAGTCCGAGTGAGGCATAGAAAGTGAGCTTTCATTTTAATTTGAACTTTCAAGTAGCTCTAATGTGGTTGATTTGCTGCGTAGTAAGGATTGGGCTCAAAATGACCGTCTCCAAAGTTCTCTCTTGTTTCATTCTCCTTTGTTAGCTTGTCTTCATAGATTATTCACCCTCGCAGTGTGTAGCTATATAATTGTTATACTTGGGTCCAAGTTCAGAAAATACTCTCCCTAGCACAGTGATGTGCCCGGACCTCCATTGAATGGGTTTTCCAAACTCCATGGTAGAACTGGCAGAACCACCTACAAAGCTCAGACCTGACATCTGGCAGGGACGGGAGTCAGGCCGTCACGGATGGCTAACACAAAGCCAGCAGAGTCAGATCGCATCCTGGTATACTTAGTCTAAGTTCATGTGTACCCTAAATCAACACATAACTGAACCCACATAGAGTCTACATAGAACAATTTTGAGGTGACGCACCTATTGGATGCACCACCATGAAAAGTGAATTGTATCAAGTATCGAAAACAACTAGGCATCCACACACTGCCATGACGGAATCCGTGAGCGTCAGGCTTTCAGACCTTCAGGTCCTACCTAGGTGACAGGCGTGCTGTGGAACCTAGTGTTGCGCCTCATATGAAAGCTAAATGGAGGGAGAAAGGAGACATTGGACGGCGATCCGGTCAGAGACAAGACACCTGCCCTTGCTTTCAAACTTTCAAACTGGGAAGTTATAAGGGAATAGAAGAAACTTGGACTAAATTTCCATCCTGGTGGAAAGGAAAACCGAGAGAAAAGGAGGTGTAGGTGTTGCGAATGAAGACATGTCCGGCGAAGGCCAAACGGAAGGATAGTTGGAGGCACGAAGGATGTCAAGAATCAGACACCACACCAAACCGCGACCGAGGGATTCCAGAAATGCAACAAGGAGAAACGTGAAGGTGGTTTGCAGGGCCTATACACATAGATTCATGACTGCCATCCTCTGCTATTGCGGTCACATCCAGCCAACGGCTGGCGCGTTGGAACGCTACCAGTCGACTGATTAGATGAGAAAGAGAAAAGCAGCGGTGACGGCGGTTATGACAATGGCATAGTCAGAGAGACATGAAGGAAAACGCTGTGTGAGGTAGCGGAGAAAGCGAGACTTTGGAAAGGGGCACAGAACGAGGAAGAAGGGGAGGAAGAAAGACACATGAATTATATGGGATTGAAGAGAGCCTGTACGAAGACATGAAGTTGCTGCTGATCGATGACTCAGAAGAGGAGTGGAAAAGAGAAAACAAGTGTGACGTACCAGGTCAGGGCTAATTACTTTGTCTCAATGAGTTCCTTGACTCGATCTTCCATCCACCCACTCAGGCCCCGAACCTGCATCCGTTCCACCCTCCATCGCGCATCTTGATGCCAAAAGACATCCTCTTCACTTGGGTGGCAACATACGCCGTACGATGCTAGATTCTTCAATGTTGGAGTGGATTGTTCGTCTTCCGGCTAGACGATCGTCCCGGGCATTAATGTTAACATTGTCATTGGAATAACGGTGCCTTTGTGTGCTCGATGCCAATTGGGTAGGTAAGTGACGGACCTCCCAGTGGCAGTGGAGATTGGCCTGAACAGGTGTTGAGATGTGAGAGCAACGCCTAAGCCGAGGTCTTCGAGGCTGTCAACGGGGGAAGCAATGTTAGTGACAGCAAGAAATGCGAACAAGTGGAGGCAAAAAGTCGAAAAGGACGACGCCGGGGTATAGGTTTAAGAAACTTACAAGATGAGCATTCTGTTGTCATTGAGACCGGCGTCAACAATGTGAACCAATTATAGTTTGCAAAATAAAACAAGTAGAGGTATGAGTATAAGCACAGAATCAAGAGAAAATATGCAAATTTGATGGAAGAAGTGAATGATGAGGACGAACGATGTCATGTCCTGCCGTGCCTGGTATTCCAAAAGCCAACAGCCATCTTTGAGGTTCGTTTGGGTAGCACATTTCTTATGTAGTTGTTAGATTAGTCATACCGCCTGCATAGCTATTAGCTAGATTGTGGGCGAGGCACGGGAGTGCCCTCCAGCCCATCGTGGGGACCTTTTCTGAGACGAGCGGAGACACCCAGCCGAAGTAGGAATGCGTGGTCATGACGTGCCGAATGAGTCTCGGTCGGTCCCCATCATAAGAAGGAGTGAGCGCAGGTTCCAGACAATTCATCACTCTGTGTCCTTTGGACTTCTGTTCGTGAGTACCTCAGGCTACACCCAGTTGAATGGAGTGATCCTCCTATCCGTTGCTGAGAATCAGGTGAGGATGGAATGTTATAGCCTCCCAACGGAACATGTGAGTCTGCACATGAGCTGCCTAGAAACATGCATGATTTCGACATGGAGACATTAGCGCCTGTAGTGGCTTTCTTTGCTGTTAGCTGTGGCCAAGACTCGCATCGTCTGTGCTAGCTTACACAGAGACCCTACCATAAATAGCAGACAGGAAGTGTGTAAACATAGCTTCTCTCCATTCCTCAGCTGTAGAAGTAAATTTAGGACAGAAACTGGGTCAGAACCATAGGTCTGTAAGGACCCTTCCATTCTACTAGTATGCTTGGACCCATGATTTCTCCTCCGCATGAAGCCAGGCTTCCCAGACCCAAAGCGAGGATAAATAGCTAGTTTGGTCCTCTTTACCCCAGTTTTCTAATAAGTATGTACTTTCTTAGCAAGAAAGAGCCAAGGAGTCAGCTGCTGGAGGGACTACTGCAAACACAGAGTGATCATGATTGTTGGCCAATGATTCGTCAACGACGTTCAGTAATAGCTAAGCACTGAGATTCAGTCATGGTTCTCCTACGATGTCGAGAGCTTGCGCCTCCTTAATGAACTCCCAAGTTTGGTCTCCCGGGAACCCTGACAAAGCAGGGTGAAAATACTGCTGCAACTTGTATCAGCATCAGCGATTTATAGCTTCTGCTATTTGCAAAGGTCAGTTGTTTTCCTTATTTTCTCGAAAGGAAGGACACAGGGCGAGAAATAAATTACCCATGAGCCATAAGTTGTGTAGTCGGATAGCTGTGTAACTGGCCTAAATTTAAACAGCATTAGAGGCATGATAAATTCCTTCGAAGTAGAGTTATTTATAAGTAGCGAAGCAGCTTGGCTGAGAACACCTAGCTGTGTCCGAAATACTCGTGCAGAATACAGGTAGTTCAGCCATCAAATGAATAACTGTTGCATAGATTATTATGGGGGAAGCTTAGCATCAAAATTAATACAGCCTTACATGCTTGTGATGCACACCAGACATGGGTGTGAAAGGTGACCAGACAAGCTCGGCAGCTTTAGAACGTAGCTTGGGGTGCTACTAGTAGGGAGTTTGAATAACTGCTCGTGGGGCAGCACCTCAGACATGTGGTTAAGGGACCAATGACAACTTGAATAAGGTAGTGTAGCATCATCTTGAGAGCCATCATTCTTGCGCCGCATGGTTGTCGTCATGTCCTCGCCTTAGCGCCATATCTCTTTTCAAGTGCTTCATTGAGGCAGGAAGTCTGACACCTCATAGCAAGGATTTGAGACACGCTAGCAACTGCTCGACTCAGGTCCGTTGATGGTCTAGTACCTTGTGCTGCGGCAGTGCATAGGAGGCCGGGAGGCGCCCATGCACTCTGAACTTGTGCACTTTCTTGGCAGCTAGAACATATTCATGAATTAAACACTCAGTGCAACAGCTTCAACAGAATCAATGATCTCAATAGCCATTCACTAAGCCCACTGAAGGTCGCTGTCAGCATTTATCAGCAATTCCGTTCTCCGAGTCGTTCTCGCTCTTGCCACTAGCTCCGTTGGAACTTGAACGTTGAATTCCGAAGACAGAATTTTGTTGAATGAATTTATCTTACCAGGCGTCCATTTTCAGAAGAGAGTAGGTACTCCTATTGAGCAGTTTGTCAATAACCCTAGAGCCAGGTTCCAAACGCCATTGCTGGAGCTTAAGATAATAGTTCCAGCATGCTATGCAGAGTGGAACAAGGACCGTGACCATAGACTACCACGTGCTTATCCGCTTACAGGTCGGTGCGAGGAGTTTCAGACTCCAAGAATATGAGTGTAGGGTTATGACTGTTCTGCACCAGTGGGCACTTAGTTTGTGCTTGGCGCTGTCTGCCATGCCATATTTTCCAGCTTATGGTTCGGTACGGTACAAAGCCATAATGATGCTGTGGGGGGGGGCGAAGTCGCGAAAATACAGCGCCATCTATACAGCCAACTGCCGTCATGGTTTGACACATAGACGGCCTTCATTCTAGGATATGAGGTCCAGAAGAACCTAGCAGCAATCTTACTGTTGGGCATCACAGAGCTAGTGCCAATCCACATTGTGTACTATGTTGATTGCGACAGGGTCATGCTTCATAATGCGAAGTGGGTAGCATCGGCGATAACGGCTCGTATGTGCAAGAAAAAGATTGTTGACATTATTAGTGCGTCAATTCATTGCTTTATATATGAAACAACCACGTACCATGCTCTTGGTGGACTGTATTCACATCGTTCGGGTGTCTTCATTATTTACTTTGACCTAAGGACTCAGCGTACTCACACCAGCCCTGCTGGTCCAGAACATGGAAGATCAGTCAAGCAGCTGATTTCGACTTTATGGTTGTTAGCAGATCAGACAGGATAACGCAGAACCCATTCAGGGGGTAACAGAAGGCAAAGACTTCACAAGGCGTGGAAACCTACCGAAGTCAGACAGCATTCAATGGCGTTCACGAAAGATAGCAGGCAATATAATTGTATGTGGGTTGAATACTCGTCGGATGTCTTTTAGCAGGTAGCATGGCAGAAAGGTGCAGTATATAGACAGCTGGGTAACTTACCAATGTCGTGAACCCTCATTGAGGTATTGCGGGTGATCCAGGCCCGTATTTGAATCCTTATCCCGGTCGGGGCATGCGCGACGTCAGATAAATCAGCATAGAACATACTTCAACACAAGGGAGGACACGAAAAGGTAGCCATGTGAGTGCGACAGGAAGGCCAGCCAGGTGAGAGGAAATAGGCAGGGGGGACCAGCTGGCGAGCAGCCAAGGCGATAGACAAGCAGAAAAACGTTGTTCGCGCACTAGTGTAGTGACAACAGCAAGCTAGTGATGAAATTACCTACTCGTGGAAGAAACAGCCGACCTGTAGCAGCACCAGCAGTAGCAGTAGCAGGGCAAAGCCCTAATGGACGGCAAGCAGCAGAGGGTTTACATGCTGGTGGGGGATAACCAACCCAAAGTAGCACCAGCAACCGGGCAGAGCCCGAAGGAATAGCAAATAGCAAATAGCTAGCGAGGGGATAACCGACTCGCAGCGGCAGCAGCAGCAGCAGGGCCAAGCCCTCAGAAATAGCAAATAGCAGGAACAGCGAAGCGGGGTAGGTAGCGAGGTGGCGGCGACAGACAGACGTAACTCGTATAATGTATTAGGGACGTGACACTGTTAATCGATGGTGATGAGTCGAAGCTTGCACCAGTGGGATGGGGAATGTCGTTGATAGATGACTCCCGGGATGAGGGAAGAGGGATGTCAATGGTCGCTTGTCCAAGATAGCATTGGTTATGACCGCCACCGTAGGCAGTGAAGCCGCCAACATCAACTGGCATTGATGGGTATTCCAATTTAATTTTACGGGCATATGCGGTTTTGGGACGCTCTCGAGACACGGTTGTCACGCGTATTCTGCACGGAAAGCGAGACAGTGCTTTTTGAGTAGAGACGGCCAATCACACACCTCTTGTACTGCATTACAGATATTCCACCATGCCATTTGCTCTCTTTCTTGGTCTAACTTCGCATACCCGAGTTCCTAGGAGGGGTCTCGAGACTCGATCTTTGGCAAGGAAGCTGACCCTCGTGCCAGCTGGCACTCAAAAGATAAGGGGGATCCGTGAAAGACACAGATTTGTCGACTGCTGTACTATAAGAAACCCTGAAATGAGATTTTGAAGCGCTCAACGCGGCCGTTGAGGTACGGCGTTGAGGCTGAGGCGAGCCTTCGAGGCGAGATGGTGGTGGCACGAAGCAGAGAGCGTCACGTGCCACCCGCCACTCGCTCGAAGATCTCTTCGTTCGTTCCTCACTCACTCTAGAACCGCAAAGATGCAAAGGCCAAACGATCGTCAAAACCGCATAACGAGAAGGGAGTCGGGGAACGAGGAATTCTGCGCAGATTAAAATAGAAGAAAAGCAAAAAACCGTCAGCTCACTTTCACTTTGAGCACCTCATCTTATCAGCGAACGCAACGTCCAATGAATCGACTCCAGCCTCAAAGCTTTAACACATCACTCCTCTCAGTCAACAAAACACTCTACACAGATTTCATATTCCTGGGATTCGACCCTGTCAGGTGTTGGAGACCGTGGTGTCGTTGACTATGCAGCGCGTGGGCGAGCGGGCGGAGGTCCATAGACCGCGAGATTGGGCCGGATGGAAGGCTTGAGGATGACCGAGAAGCGTATACAGGTGCATATTCCAGAGCCTAGCTGTGTCGCTCTTAGGATTGAGCCAGGCAGGTGTGGGTGATCATTTTAGGGTGGTGAGTGTGCGTGTCAGCCTGCATCATTATTTCAAGCCGCATGTAGAGTGCTGAAAGTGCCACACGTATCCGCACATACCAACTCGCCGTACTCCTCATTCAACAGTCACTCAGTACACATGGAGACGAACTAGTGAAAACTGTGAAATTACCAGTTAATCAGCTCAGAGTTTAACTAGAAATCTGCAGAGGATATGCGGAAGATGCGGCTACTCTCTTAACCAATCGCATATGCCGCTCTGCAATAATTTTAACAACCTTCGCCGAATCGCCTACGCAGAGCGACGAAGCAGGCTCAGCTTAGGCAAATACAGGACAGAAAAAACTCGAGAATCGATGTCGCAAGCCTACATGCAGCCCACATGGGTAACAAAAGGACAACGAAGGTGAAGTTCGAGCTACAGAGGAGCAGGAACGAATTCGTTTTGATGCACTAGGATAAGAGAGCAGGAATAATTATTGACGTACAAGGGAGAATATTCGCTGAGCGATTGAGAAATAGAAAAGGAGGGGATCGACGCTACGGAAAAGATCGTTCTTTAGCGAACCGCCATTCATTGGGCAATCATAGAAACAGAATTTTTTGGATCATCCCCTTTCGAGCGGGACGGCTCCCTTCCCTTCTCTTCGTATCTCTATAACCGTACGAAGTACGTATACACCACCGGATCATCCATTGTCTGCGTCATTTCTGAGGCTCCATGGGGTTTCCCTCAGGGGCCCTCGTCTTCGCCAGTTACCATACCATAGAACGATGGGTACCCCTGTACCAATACATTTCATACTTTGTTCTAATCGCCAAAGTCCATGCGTCGCAGGAAAAGACCAAAAAGGAAAGAAATACACCGTTTTCGGATATTCAAAATGGTGGTCAAGATGACCGTCCTGATATCGAGAAAAATTCAGTGCGACACCTATCTTCCATCCTAAATCTCCAGATCTCAGTCCGATCAAATCAAAACCCAGGCGTGTACAATTTACTGGTCGGAGGTAGTTACACCTTGGAGGAAGTTATCACATATGGAAAATAAGGGGGAAGAACTGGGACTCAGTATTGAAGAAGACGAGGGCATAAAAGCATTCTCGTACTAAACCACTCATTTATCCACCAATTTTGCTGTATATCGCGCAAATATCCGTTTATTCTCGTTCGTCCGCGTCATCTCCGATGTCAAAGTTGCTCACGTGCAACGACTACCACGGGCGCTTCCGTCAACCTCGTCTTTCTTTCGCTGATCATCACCTCCCCTCCCCTCGACGCTCTCACATACAGCGCAAGATACACAAAGGTCAAGCCCCAGAATGTGCACCTGTCGAGTCTGCAAGCATAAAGCCAACGACGAACCTGGTGCGAGGAGATACCGACTCTCCGCTGCACGAGCATGCTCCGCGTGCCTGGAGCTCAAGATCCTTCAGAACCAGATCATCGAAACTAGGGCATTTCTCTGCCATCTCCAGAAACATCTCCACGCCCTCAGATCCAACTACAACCACGCACACGACCCTTTCACCCACGCACTGCCGCCCGAACTCATGTCCCGCATCTTCGAGTTCTGCGTCTCCAGCGCCCCAAATGGGATGCTCAATCCACTCATCTTAGGCGCCGTTTGCAAGAGATGGCGTCAGATCGCTTGGGCTGCCCCGAACCTCTGGACGACCGTCCGTGTCAACCTTGACAGGTTTCAATCTCGAGTCGCACTGCACTGCGAGTTATTATCGCAATGGCTGGCGAGATCGGCGCAATTACCTCTCTCGATCTGGATATCCTGCAATGAGTCCAACATAAACCCCTCGATGCATCCTCTAACTTCCCAAAACGCGCTCGAAATCCTCAATCAGTACTCAGCACGTTGGCAATGTCTCGACATTTCGATGCCGCTTTCGCTTTTACCCGTCCTTCGTGGAAGAGGGAAGTTCATGCCCATCTTGAAGAACCTCATCATCACACAACCTTCAGACAGTTACGATGATCCATCAAGCCAGGGCGAGGAAGGCTTTCTGCTTTCCAATGTAGATTTACGTCCAGAGACCGTCTCAATTACGCGACTGCCTTTCAACGCGGTCCACATCGACTGGTCTAACGTAACAGAGGTATATTTCGACGGAATGACGACCGTCGATTGCCTTTGCCTCTTCCAACAGGCCATTCAACTCGTGAAATGCTCAATCACCATCGACGAGGACGAGAACGTCCTGCATTTCGACACACCTTTCATTCACCCTTCCCTCGCACACATAACCATAATTATGCGCGATTGGAATTCCCCTGACGCCTTGTTCGATCGCATAACCCTCCCAGCATTAAAGGAAGCAAACTGCATGGTTGCCCGCCCCGATTACGACGGATTCATTTCTCTAGTTGAGCGATCTGGAAGCGTTCTGACTTCCCTCTCCATCGCGAACTGGGAGCCACCCAGTTGCGAGGGCCTTTCCGAATTATTGCGGACCACATCCCGCCTCGAATACCTCATGCTCAGAATACCGGATTTGCCACCTGGTTTCTTCGAGTTGTTTGCTCCACCAGAATCTTCAGACAGCGACGACGGCGCTCACCGGATATTCCTCCCTCTACTTAGAAGGTTCCACTATAGAGGAAGTAACTCTTACATATCCTGGAAATCCTTCATCGAAGCAGCTGAGTCAATGCTCAGGATACGAAGGCAAAACGATGCGGCTCTGCCCTCCTTTGAATTCATCTTCGACACCGAAGACGAAGATTCCGACTCTGACTCGTCTGATGCGGCTCAGGGGAGGGATGAGGTCTACATGGCCCTTTTGTGTGGTTTGATTGACCGAGGGATTGGACTCAAAATAAGTGACGGATCAAAGGATTTACTTCAGCGTGAAAAGAGGCGTTTTGAGGCGGAGAGGTTTGGTGTTGACGATTGGGATGGCGAGTTAGGATAAGACGGAGTCGTACATGAGGTATCGAGGCGGAAGGGGTGAATAAATCATGTTTATATGAAAGTGCAGACATACGAGAAACGTGAGGGAGCATCAGTGCTATTTTCTTGTTTGAAAGTCGAAATATTATCATCTGCTCAATCAACATTCGTCAGCCGTTCCGCGAAGCGATAAACGAGGGAGAGAAGCCAAGAACTTACCAGTGTTGGAGATCCTCACACAAAGAACCCCAACCCATCCACATCCCCCACCGTCTCTTGCTGCGGCTTCCTCACCTCGAGCTCGCTCCACCGATCGCCCTCGAACCTCCTCTCCCACCACGAGGCCCTCTCGAGCTGCACCACCCGCAATGCCTTGCAATACCGATTCCACCCGATCAAGTAGTCCTTCAAGTCCGCGCGCTCCAGGATCTCATCGCGCTGGTCGCGCGAGCGTGAGATGACCCAGCCGCCGAGTGACGGAGAGGAGGGGAAGTACGTGTCGTCGAGGTCAGGGGAGGTGGAGGTGTGCATGAGCGTGGGGTGGGGTTGGTTCATGTTGGAGTTGAAGAAACCTCCGCCGCCGCCAGCGCCTGAGAGCTGGCGAGACGTGACGTTGCAGGCGCGGTCTTGGAGGAGTTTGATCGTGTGTAGACTTTTGAGATCGAAGAGGATATTCGATCCGAGCGTCACGAAGAAATCCTACGAGTGAACGATTTGGTAAATGAGTGACGCGAAGAATCAGGAAATAACGCACCCCAGGGAAGGTTCCAGATCCGTATTTGACCACCAACCTTCTGATCTCGGGAAAGAGAGACCGAATGGCGAACAACACCTCCACGTCCCACTTCCTGACCTGGATCTCCAAGTCCTGAACACACCGCGGCAGCTTTTCGATCCCATCCAACAGCCCTGGCAAATCCATCGGCTCGTTCATGACCATGTGCGTTAACGTACCGCTCTCCTCGCGCACCGTGGAGAATGCAGCTAATCCGAGCGGGCCCTTGTACGACCACACACCCCTCAGTGGCATCGCGACAGTTCCCATCTGCTGATCACTGAGATTGTGACGCTCGATTGTGAGCTGGATCCTTGGGCCGAGGGGGCAGTTCCCGACGAAAATGACTAGAGAGTCGATGAGGTCGCGCGAGAGAAGAGGCATGACGACGTCGAGCGTCTCGAGCTTAGGCAAGAGCCACTTGCGCCTCGCGTACACGGCCGCGACATTCGGCGTCCAAGTTATTGCCAGGGAAGTCAGATTTCGTGCTGTGACGAGGTACAAAGGATGGTAGGGGCCCGAGTCGTGGTCTGCAAGGTTTGCTCCCCGATGGAACGAAAGGTGCATGATGGGCAGGTCCTCGAACGGGAACCTCTCCTGCGCTGCGGCGGGGGGTGGTTGGAGCCCTGCGTGTTGTGCCTGGACATGGAGCGCCGGAATGTGGGATTGGGCTGCCGCGGGGAAGGGGTGCGTGTGCCCGTGTGGGAGCTGGAGGAGATCCGGGAGAGTGGGCGTTCGCTGGACGCGACGGTCGGCAAAGGGAGTGTAGAGGGGGAAAACGGCGCAATTGGAGATGCTGAGTGTGCGCAGGGTCGGTATTTGCGCGAGAACGGTGTACACGTAGGGTGAGATTACCGTGCCTTCAAATATCAGCTCGTTGAGGGACGTAAATCGAGGAAGCTGCAGGTACATCCAGTCGTGTAGCTCGTACTCGACCGTGATCTGTAAATGGAACCGCACATTAATCATTCGTACCACCAAAAAAAAAAAAAATAGAAAACAACACTTACATCTGTCGCCATGTTTCTGACGTTCGATGCAAATTCGAAACCCACTCCGATAGTAATTTTCCTCGGCATGCTGACCACGTTCTTGTAGACGCCACTGAGGGGATCCCAAGCCTCGAGGTTCTTCCTCGTGCTCTCAACCTTTCCCCACCTCAGCTCCTTCAACAACGGCTTTAACGCGAGCCCGTTGAACCTCTTGCATGTCCGCATGAGCACCGCGAGTGTGGCTGGAGAGTCGATCGACTCGAAAATGTCGATCCACACATCGTCTGGGATGTTGGTGGCATCGACGATGACGTGAATACCATCGGGCTGGAAGGCGTCGCCTCCAAAGACGACCGTAGCTGGTGGCATGATGTGGGATTCCACAGAAAAGACGGGGTGATATCTGGTGGTATGTTGACGGTTATGAGAAAGAAGAGAACAAGGGACGCCGATCTAGGAACGACGACGACCGGCGAATGTTTGGTCCTGTTAGATTATGGCATCTAATCTTATCTCCTTGTCACTGACGGTAGCTTGGTAGAGGGAACGTAGAGCTCAAGGTCAAAGGCGCTGTCGAGACACGAACGAACTTGTGCTTATGGACATATTCAGCCAACACAAGCTGCTAGGAACGACTATATGCGCACCTTTTGAATGAAAACAACGCATATAGTCGAAGAAGGGGTTCCGGCTATTTCAAACGTCGAGTAAAGAAATTTGCCCGGTGAAAGCCAGCTTAAGATATGGTGCGTTAAAATCCACGCACAACGTGCGAGACGTACCCCTTTACAACTGGCGACGGCTGCAGTGGGGGGCACCAGCGCCGCATCTAGTGACATCGGAAGAATAGCATGGTGCATGCTAGTTAGCAACTGCAAGCACCATGATGATCTGACATGGCTCACCTTAACAGAGTCCAGGGTGCTGTTGGTAATGTAGCTGAGATATCGGCTCCGATGGTGGTCGTGGTCGTGAAGGAAGAAAGCAAAGGGGACGAAAGGTGACACCAGCAGGATTCTCATATCGGTAGTTGCCGAATCGTCCAGTCTCCTTTTTCAGGGATCTCAGACTCCCAATCATCCACGGACTATCGGCGTATCTCGGCGTTATATTGTTGTACGCCTTCCTTCCGCTTGCCGTGGATTGACGGTGCACTGAAAAACGAATCGCGACATCTTGGTGCATTATATGCGGTTCAATAAAATATTGGAGGTATGCCTGGGCGGATCTCATGACCCAGATTACTGGGTGGATGAAATGCTTCGAGAAATGAGGTTGAACGTCGGTTGTGCACGAGAGTTCGAGCTCTTAGAGTAATTGACTCGTTTCTAAAATCTCCCCTGTGGATGGCCGCGATGGTCTTACCGCAGGTCAGTAGGTCTATTCGGCCAACGTACTGCCTCCTCTCTCCGTGATTTTTTTAAGCTCTACCAGTCCCGCCACAATACATTCGCGCTTTCTATATGGATGGGTCACTCAGCGTTTCTTTACAACAGCGTTGACGTTAATCATCCAACCGTTGTCCTGAATTAGCAAGACCGAAGAGGTCGTTGTGCTGTATTTCGGATCCAAGGTCTTTACGAAGACAGTCGAAGTGAGTAAATATAGCCAAGGGAAGCGCAGAATATCCAAAATACCCAAAAAAACGAAATCAAAGCTTCGACCGTTCTACGACCCCGCTTTCGACTTTCACCGTGTCCAGGATCCCGGCAATCGTCTGGGCCAGAACGTCCGGCTGTTCTTGTACGACCTAATAATACCCCGGGTCAAAGCCAATCAACGGGTAAAGGGACCAAGACGAGAAAAATATATAGTGCTTACCATGTGTCCCGCCTTCTTAATCTTTGTGACCGACGCCACGATCCTTCCCTCCGACGCGTCACTTAATGAGTCCTGAATAAACTCGGGACTATAGAAAATCCCGCAGCGAACCGAAGTCAGTAATAAAGGAAGAGAAGAATGCCCTGCAGGCAAGTTCCGAGATGAGAAAGGTTACTAACACAAGGTCGTTCCTTGTTCCCCAGATGAGATGGACGGGGACGGTGTGGCATATCCGGCCGAGTTGCATCGCACTCTCGAAGTGTGGCTCGGTGTCAGGGTATGACACAGCTTCCTGTTTCCGATCGCATTTGAGCGTGACCTCGCCGTTCGGGAGGGATTCGAGGCCGTGTTCCTACAGAAATTCCAACTTGTGTCAGGAAACATCGAAACCGAAAGCGAGGATACGAAGAAAGAACGAGAGAAAAGGAACGTACTACCAGAACCCTCACCACTCGCTCATCCCACATCCCCCACGGAAACCGCTTCCTGAAGTACTCAAACGCCGCCTCGCGTGACTTCCAGATGTTCCGCCGGGCAGAGGTGGCGGCGACGGCAAAGTCCATCGACGCCATGCGGTCTTCCAGGTGCGCGTTGAAGAGCTCGCGGGTAATCATCGTTGGCTCGATGAGGATCATGGCGGCGTAGGCGAGTTTGTAGGGAGGAATCTCTTTCGTTGTGAGCATTCTGGTGATGGAAGAGTTGAGTGCTAGCACTTGAGGATGGGGCAGGGAAGACATACATGGCTGCGGTCCCCGCTGAATGGCCTATAGGTACGATGTGATGCCCCTTCATCCGTGGCGACCTCACAAAGTCTGTTATCACCGGGGTCCATTCACACACGGCTAGACGAATTTCCTGAGCGATATTTTGGATAACATCGAAATGAGACTTACAAACACCCTCTGGGCGATCCTTTAGCAGTTCATGGTTCAGCACCGCCGAGTCTCCGTGGTTTTGCCAATCAAAAGACCAAGCCTCGCGGATCTGGCGTGTTCTGTCCTTCATCCGCTGGAGGCTGAATAACCGCTCGATGACGGGCTCCCACTGCTCTTTGTCTATGGCACGATGAGCGCTCTCTGGGTTAGAAACATTAATAAAACTCACGAGATCCTATGCAATGTGCGAACACCAACGTCAGGCCTTGAGAATTCCTGGACGACGCCCCAACTGTGTATCTCTTCGCGACAACTTTCAACCCTCGACCTTTCTCCGCCCTCGCCGGAGTGTCCAACACATATCTCTTGACGTTCATCGTGTGTCGACAGCTCGAGGTGGTGGTTCCAGAGAGAGTGAGGTCAACATGTCAACGATGGTTCACACTAATGTAAGGCATCGTCCCAATCCGATGGACGATTCAATGGGGCTCCTCGCGATGGTCCGCGGAGCCTGTGTCTTTTTCTGGAAGCGGGGCAAGGCGCACGTGTTTTCCTTGGATTGCAGGTGAAAATAGGTGGACATACGAGACGAAGAAGGAGTATCTTTAGAGAAGAGATGCACGCTGAAGCTGAAGCTTGAAGGTAAACGAACGCTTGAGATGGATGAAAGAGGAAGACGTACGCTTGCGCTCGCAATAAGCGTTTGCCAAGAGGAAATCAGCTTACGTGAGATATCCAGGCACCCCCCCAGCCTCACATCCACGGAATCGAAAACTACGACCTACCGAAACACGATCTCGAAGATGTCAAGGACTGGATGGGTCGATAGGTACGTAATTATTTCTCTTCTTCTCTTCGAGGTGAATGTACTTAACGTCGTTCCAGCCCGTTCTCTTTCCTTCGGCAAGGTCCATGCGGCCGCGCCGTACGGCGACCAACCACATCTGAACGCAATATCTATCCCGCATCCCCTCTCAAACGACGGCGCACTACTCAAATAAGACCGACGTACGACTAGCCTGAAAACCAGTCGAGTAGAAGTAGAACCAAGTGGAAGTATGGGTAAGTCATCGGTATTCTTCATGGAGGATAGCGGACCCACGTTCTTTCTAGTGGCCAAATGTGGGCTATCCTCGTGCGTGGAATACGCGGGTCATGGTGGAGGAGAAGTGGCGGGAGAGCTTGATGACAGATGCCTGCTTTCTAGCGGGTAGGCGAGGACGGAGGACTGCCGATACGTGCTGCGGAAGGCGAAGCAGAGGGGTAATGTAAGTTATCGCGCCCTTTCCTGAGTACGACTAGCGCTTACATGTCCTTATATCTCAGATAACATGTCCACGCGCCAGAAGTGTCGGGATCCATGTTGAACAGGGCAATCGTATACCGGCATTTCACTATACGCGTTATTTGCCAGCGAAAGTCTCCCTACCTTCCACCCCCGACGAGGCTTACGGAGAGCTAGAGCTGAAAGCATACTTGTGGGCGAGATGAGTGGACGGCTACTTGGTGCATTGTGAGTTGAACTTTCTCCAACATAGACTTGCGACAATGGCTAACCGATGTTCAAAGGAGCATAAAAAGGCTTCTACGAGGAGAAAATCAGCCTTAAATCTCAACCATGAAAAAGACCCACCTCTAGTCCTGAATGGACCACGAACACCAAACTCTGGCTATTCAACGCACTTTGGAGCCACAACAGCAGGCACTCATACGCCGGCAAGTGGTGTCGTTGTCTCTGAACGGGTACGCCGTCGTGTTACATTCCATTACACCTCGCGACCGCCAGAAATCGCAAATTAGGTCGACGGCCACGGTATGGGTGGACATTTTTCATTATTCGGAGGGATGACAGGGTGGTAAGATGAGAGCTTCCATCTCCGATGCCCTTTTCTTCGTCGACAACGCAGAAAGGACGGGCTTTCGTTAATATTGACCTCTATGTATTCTTTCTTTCATTTAGGTATCATTTCGTCCGCGAGCTTCTACTAAATATCATGCTTTTGTTTCTTTTCTAGCCTGTGGCACCCATGTCAAATTTGTAACGCCGTCTCAGAGGCGATGGAACGATCCGAGAGGAACTCGAGAAGTGCGTGAATATCTCCTTCATTTCGTGGCCCGCCTCTAACGGATATCTAGGTTATTCGCACACGGACCTTATCGCCAGCGGGTCCTAGATTTTCGACCTCTGCGAAGCAGACCCCATCCTCGTCTTTACCTGCCCGCATGGTTCTAGTTTCGTCCGTCTCGAGTCTCTAAACACAGTACCAGGCCCTTGGAGTCCCCCATCGACCCACCCTTACGCGGCCCGTAATGAATTTACATACTTCGTGCACAGTGTGAAATCCCTGCGTATCGTCCAGTCTCCTTAAATTCCATTGGTTGCTGCTATTTCAAGAATGTTGGAACTGCGGCCCTCTATTTCTCGTCGACTAGTCCGATTGACCTTTGCATTCGTCGCTCGTGGGCAAATTATGTATCTCCTTTCATCCAGCGAGATACGACTAGTAGGAGAAGATAGAAATCGCAGTCAAAAACTTTTATCTCGTCATTGCTATTCAGAAAGTTATCTCGCGGAAAGACAATAATTTGCAAGACGTCCTTGAGGCGTCCGTTGTTCGTTTCCTGTGACATCTCTTTCTTGTGACTAATCACGCAGAGATTTTCCTTGATTTGCATCTACGAGTCTTCGCTTTCAACTACCACGTTCAAACCGCGTTCAAACGTCAAGCTGAAGACCGACTGATACCCCGCTCAAACCTCCAAACGAGTATGCACCCGGAGAAGGCCGATCGCTTCTCGACGGCGTACTGCGAGGTTTGCAGGACGGACCAAGTCGACATTTCCGGGAGCGAGTGCAAAACTCCAGGTGCTTGCCCTGGCTGCACCCAACTGCGCGGCGTGGATTCTAGAATCAAAGAAATGAAGATAGCGTTGAAGAAATTGCGCGACGAGCGCTGCCAGATCAAAACTCTGCGAAATAAATTCCACGATGCACTTGCCACCACTCTCCCCATCGATGTTCACAGTCCACCCTCCGAAAACGAAGCCGACCGACTGGTTACGTCCTTGGCGCGGCATGCAAGCGTTGGAGGGAGATCGCGCATTCGACACCGCATTTATGGACGACCGTCGTGGTGAGGCTCAAGAATGGGGAGGTGGAACAATGTGCACAGTTCACGAGTGATTGGCTTTCGCGCACCGGCAAGCTTCCCCTCACACTCGACATTTACCAGCCCGAAGGTACGCAAACCTTCTTCGGGCCTCCACCAGCCTTCGACGCGTCCCCCATCTTCGCTGCCATCAATGCACACTCGAGCCAGTGGGAGACCATTGTCGCCAACATCCACTGCGACTTGATGCAGCTCCTGCGCGGCGACGGAAGTGGTGCCCCCAGGCTACGCACCCTCGACATTGCGACAATCGACAAGCGTCCGTCTCAAAACTCCCTTACCCCTCCCCTCGTATTTTCTTTATCAGGACCAATGCCACGTCCAACGCGTGTCAGATTACACCAAATCCGACATCCCTTTGCGGCCGTGACCTGGGACTCGATCAAACATTTAGATATCCAGGAAGTGTCCATCACCGAATGTTACGACATCCTCCAAAGCGGGACCAACCCCGTCGAGTGCTACATCGAGGAGATCGAGATCACAGACGAATACGAAGCTCCACCACCACCCCAACAGTTTGTATTGCCCCACCTCCGAGTGCTCCATCTGCGATGGAATGATGCACAAGAAGTCCTCCTCAATGCTCTGACGCTGCCCTCTCTCTCATCCCTGCGGACGAACGGGCCGCTGAGAGTCCTCCCATCTCTCATCACACGTTCGGGGTGCAAGTCGACCTTGACAGAGCTTATTCTCTCTGATAAGGATACTACCGTATTCGACCTCATGCACGCCCTCGAGAATGCGCCGCTCCTCGAACAACTGTCAGTCTCAAGCTTGACGCTCGACGACACGCTCTTCGAGCAGCTCAGCTCAACAACCTTCTTCCACCCCGCCCAGGCAGACGCGGATGCGCAGGGTGTATTCCTCCCTCACCTCATGTCCCTAAGCATCGTCTCTGAACCGGAGTTGTTCTCTTTCAAGGCAATAACATCCATTTTCATACCGGAGCGCGAGCCCTGGCAGGAAGGGTGGAAACGCCGCCCGTTGTTCCGCTTCTGGTTGGAGGTGAGCGACTCTGACGATGGGTACGAACCATTGGAGTGGAATATGCTCGATCCATGGCCAATTGATCCGCTCATCATTGTTCTTTTGAGAGCAATAAAGGCGAGCGGTGTGGATTTGCGGATTTATGATGGGATGGGGTTGGATTTGTTTGAGTATGACGAACGGGATAATTAGTATATGGAACTTTTCTTGGGTACGTCGTTATATTCTTATGCTGTTAAGTATTCTTATACCATATGGCTCCGATTATTCCCCAACACGAGAGTTTTCGTGGTGGGCTCTTCTGTTTTGTTTTCGCTAGATGGTATTTCGCGAGAACCATGTTTCCTACGGTATATGTTATCCCTCCATCGCATTCCGCATTCTGGTACGAGGCGCTGTCTGTGACCCACCGAAGACTACCGATATTCCCTTGACCTCGAAGGATATTTCGATGCGGGCATTCAAGTCTGGGAAGCTGGCGTTTTATCTGGCAATCATCGTCCTTCCTTCACTTGCGGCATATGCGGCCTCTTTCTAATCTAAGATAGATATATGGTCCGAAAAATGCCTCATATTTGTTCTTGTCCTGCGAATGAGGCGCACGGTTCCACGAGCAGACATCGTTTTGCATAAGGGATTCAGTATCGAGATCAAATCGAGATTCACTTTATCGTCGTGCTGTGTTTTTAATAATCTGTCTGTCATTGGGGAGCTGTGGAAGTCATATTCTCCGGGAAGGGAACCGGATTCGATGGCCTTGTACTTGAAGGAATTTTTATGGCTATTTTCTACTGTCCTGACTGGTCTCGCTGATACTACACACTAGTACATAAGGCGTCAGGCTGGAAATGCAGAAGGTCAGCGTAGCTATCCACCCTCATGCAAAACAAAAAAAAAATCCTATTACATAGTTTCACCGTTCCACCGTTCCAAAATCTAGAACTTCGGTCACGTAAGTACTGTCCTACGTTCGAGGGGCGGAGCAGTCGACCTCCGAGAACCCCGAAGGGTTGCAGTCACGTCGTGACGAGTCTCAGGTGCACTCTTTTTCCTCGTCAACTCATCTTCAACACCACGACCATGACGGGCCCGCCACGCGTTTTATCTCAGTTTCCCGTCGAATTTATTCTATGGACCTGTAAACGTCGCAAATGACGCTCGAAAACGCGACATGACTGGCCTGACGCGTATGTTCTTTCACGTCGTGCGCGGCACCTAACCCGACAGAATTGCCGCTCATGTCCTTTCTTCGCTAGCTAACCGCACCATCCCAGTGGCAGCTGTGACCTTAGCTCCGGGACTCGCGTATCGGATACCACACGTTGAAGATAGTACGTCTAGCCAAAGAACAAGTTTTACAGATCTGACTGCGCACATCACGGACAGGTGAGTCCTCATAGCGGAGGGGCACTTGCTCCCTTCTACGAGCGGCGAGTGGCGAGAGATATCTGAAGGATGCACTATATTGAAGGACACAAAGACTGTTGGGTCCCTTCTAGCCCTTCCCTGGTGCGACCCGTTGTCCTTACCTGTGTTGTTTCTGGACGCGATCGTACTCTTCTTCTAGACGGACGAGCTCAAAGATGCAGTCGTGGTCCCGCTGTCGAAGTACCATTGACTTAGGCCTTAGGATTCCGACGTTTGAGGCGATGTAGAGCGGAATTATAGGTAATGGTGGTGCGTGCATTTGCGATTGCTTCACACATCCACATTCGTATCCTATGTCTTCCATTCTTCGATCGTACGCTTTCCTGGTGTTTTACTGACTTGTTTTCTCCTCCTCAGGGAAACCGTGGCTCTACAGAGACTTGCGTTCTTCGACGTTTGCTGCCAGTTGCCTTCATCGGGCTTTCAAAGGCCGTCCGTTCCTCAGCGACATCCAGCTTCCTGTCCAAATGTGGAACGCAGGGCTCAGTGCCTTCTGTTGGACAATAAGAGCCGCTGCCTTGGATTCAGCCCACATGTCAACCAGTCGGCGATGTCAATGAAAGACAGAGATGAGGTTTGAGTGAGGTCGACATGTCAGAAGACATCAGACGACAGTAACACTGGACCTATCTAGTACGTCCTCAAGTCGCCCTCAACATCCCATTTCACCCTGCCTATTCTCCCCACTACTCTGTAGTTCATCGCCATCAGCTCGATCCACGCCCGACTCAACTTACTCGATTCTGGGTCAGACATCGCCCTCTGTGATCCTCAGAAGCGCCGTCTTCCGGCTCAAATGCTGGGCTTGCAAAGCTCCGATATCGTGACACGCACGCGCCGTTGTCGTGATCGTAGCTTTCATACTCAATTCGAACCTGGCGCGGCGAGCAATTACGTTGATCACCCAATAGATCGATCGGACCGCAGAGCGAAGGTATGTCTCCATTTCGCAGTCTTCTCCCAATCACATCTGTGCCGCTTCGTTCCTGAGATTCTACCCGCGTTGGCGACTCCGTCGTTTCATTCATCCTCTCTTGCGTCCTCATTTCGTCATATTTAAACGCCCATTCGCCTCTTCATTTCGTATCGTCGTCTGCGCTGTCTTCCATAAGTATATGCGCGGAATTACCCCATTAAATCCAATTGGACGATGCCCCGTCGTATTCCAATGGCTATGCTGTTATTTGAACGAGCATGAGGACTCAGAGCAGTACTCGGTTTGGGCGTCGCATTGCCTCCAAAGTGGTCACCCTTCCTCGCATTCAAGCCCTCCGTCGACCCTGCATCTCGTTGAAGACTTGTGTAGCCCTAATTGGGGCGCACAAAAATAACCTATGCTCACCGAGGAAAGCTTGTTGTACCTCGTCGGCCAACCTACGACGCATGAGCGCGATTTCAGTCCCGGCAACTCTTGGACTGGCCAACATTCTGATGCAACTGAACCGGCTGGAAGTGTGCCTTATGGTCGGTCTCGTCGAATGCTTGGGCGCCTATTCGACGGGGAAACCTTCTCCATCACTGGTCGTTCGTCGAGCAAGGAGTAGCCCTTTGGGGGATGGCGCCTGGCCCGGAGGCGATGCCCCAGTGGATCCTCTGGCGAACCGTTTTCCATTCACAGAGGGGACCCTTATCCAATATGCTTGCGAGGACGCACATGCGCTTTCCAACGTCTTGGAACTTTCCAAATCGAGGCTGCATGCCGTACTCCTCCATCACCGTATTTCGAACGAAGGGACGAGGAGGGTTTTCTTTCTTATGTACGTCTTAAAATCCTCCTCCAGCGCCCACGCCTGATTCATAGGGAACGACATGTTTCTCTACCTTCGCAGACTGGGGAGAAATAAGATGTCCAAGGAACCACCCGGTGTCTTATGAGCAGAAAATAGGCTTTGTCGGTGGGAAATGTGCGGCCTAGTCTGACAGGTCGGAAAGTAAGAAAGAGGTGCTCTTGAATTTGTTTCCTCGATGCGTTGCGTTAAGATTTCACAAATAGAGAGCGACGAGGACAATATTTCCCCCACCTCTTCCTCTCGCCCACCATCACCTCTCGAGGAATCCCATCGCAGTTGTGAGTCCTTTCCCATCCCGTGGCCTTTATTGACGACGGCGCAGAACTCACGAGATTTCAGCAGGTAGCCTTCCATCACGATTAGACGCGATGTCAGCCCGGGACCGCTTCAATAATGTTTTCCGCCTTCAAAATGACAGCGTCCAGTTAGACTCTTGGACGATCCTCGACAGAAAACTCCCTTGGTCCCACCTGACAGCTCTGCACTTTGGAAACATTTCGATGCCGCCCAACGTCTTGTTGATTCTTTTGCACAAGACTACGCGAACGCTACTCGACGGATCTTTTCAAGTCGATTTCCAAGTCAACAATTACGCTGCTGGAGCCCCTGCATCCTCGACCGATCTTATGACTCCTGGGGTACCGCAGGTGACCATGACGAGGCTGAGGACCCTTGCGCTCCTTCTCGTCGGAGAGAGGTTGGACGAACATTTCTTCACCCACATCCACGTTCCTCAACTTAAGGACCTGCGCGTCGTGATGATGGTTTCTAAAGGATGCCCTCTCTCATTACTTCATCCCATCATCGCTTCTTCTGCGAGGAAGCTCCAGCAGCTTGAGCTCATCGCCGATACCTCTTCCCAGCGCCATATCACACGCCCGCCCACCTACCTCGAGCTTGAGGTGCTTCTCGAGTCCGTACCGAACCTACACACCCTCCGCCTCCCACACAACGTCTACCTCCATACTTCTACCGTCGACAAGCTCGGGTCGGGCACCCTCATTCCGTCGCTTCAGACCCTTGAAGTAACTACGAGTAGCCCCGAGAACGCGGAAGATATTCTTTCGATGCTGATGAAGAGGATGACCAGGGACTCGAGCAGCGCCGGGCCGTCCAACGTAAGGGATGACGGAGACAAGTGCTCAGAGGAGCCCGTTTGCCCTATTACCTCTGTTGTGCTCTCGATGCCCGTCGCCGAGAGTGTGCGCTTCATGCGAGACACATTACCGAGGTACCCTCTCGTTCATGGCGGCGTAGGGATCCGGCTGGAAGGATGGTCCTAAAATTGACTGTAGGAAAGGGTACGTAGTTGCTCTTTGATATGAAAACAAAGCTAGGATATTTCTTGGCAATTTTTTGGTAGATATTGGTCGGGTCCAAAGCCGGTCAGAAGTCAAAAGAAAATGTATTGTAATCGAAGTACGCAATGATGAATTCCTTCGCTTTAGTTCGACAATATTTCTTGTGCATATTCTTTTGAGTAGGGACCCAACGAGGAGTCCAATCGCGTGAGTATTCGTGAAGGCCGTCCTGAGTCAATAAATGATATCAAGTTTACCTTGTGTTGTGTACATGTAATACTCGCATTTCGAGGGAGATTATAATAGCATCAACTGGATTGAAGTCGAACGGCAGAAGGTCTTGAATGTTTGCTCAATCAGCTTGAGAGCGCACTCGCATTTCACGGCATAACCGGGCCACCCTAGTGCATTAAAGAAACCTGGCTCCTTTTCCGCGGGCAATCTAAGAGCTCTATACAAATAGGTGTGCGTGGACGAAGTCATATAGGTGGTTTAGTCCTCTGAGGACGGACGTGGGTTCGTCCGACAGGGGTGCCTGGGAAAGTGGAACGCGGAGCGCGTCGCGGTCACGTGCGCTGTTCGGTTGATTTAGCGGCCTGGTTGTGTCTTTTTTACACTCGTCCACTACCATACGCTTCCCCTAACCCCCTCCTTTCCCTTCCATGGCCTCTTCCTCGTTTCTCGACCAGTATGAATCGCTAGATGTGATAGGAAATGGGTCCTTTGGTATCATTCGCAAAGTTCGACGGAAAACGGACGGCCTCGTGCGTAGCTTGCTGCCACTAACCGATGCTCGAACTCAAAAATTGTTTTCTGGGGCAGGTATTCGCCCGGAAGGAGCTCAACTTTGAGAGGATGAGCGAGCGAGATAGGAAGCAGATTGTGGCGGAAGTGTGCGTCATCCAGCTTGCCTTTTCCTGACTTCGTCTGACCACATCTCTCTCCGCCGTTTAGGAACATCTTGAAAGACCTGCATCACGACCATATTGTACGATATCATGACCGCTATGTTGATAGAGACGCCGGCATTCTCTACATACTCATGGAATACTGCGGCGGAGGCGACCTTTCCACCGTCATCAAGCAGGCTACGAAGCAGAACCGCCCCATACCTGAAGACACAATCTGGAATTACTTCCACCAGATCCTACTCGCACTACAACACTGTCACCACCCCGGACACGTACGATCAGGGAGTGGGTCGGGCGGAGAGTACGACGGACCGCCGAGAAGGGCACAGATCCTGCATAGGGATCTCAAACCGGACAATGGTATGTGCTTCCCGCATTATTCGCCTTTTTCGGTTCATTCATGGTTCGTCTAGTTTTCCTGGACGAAAACGGCACCGTCAAGCTGGGCGATTTCGGGCTTTCGAAGGCCCTACCTCAGGCGAGCTTCGCGAACACCTACGTCGGCGTACGTGCCACTCGCCCCTTTTCGTCGCGCATACATTCGTACTTACGCTCATCCACCTTCTCCGCAGACGCCGTACTACATGTCCCCGGAGCTGATGCAAGAGAAGGCTTATGACTCAAAGTCCGACATCTGGTCGTTAGGCTGCCTCATTTACGAACTCTGCGCTCTAAAACCCCCATTTCACGAAGCCAAGACGCATTCGGAGCTGAGCATCTTTATTCGGTGAGTTCAACTCTTCTCCTTTCGCGCGTTTGTCGGTGCACAGTCAAACTAACGTACTGGGTAGCAACGGACGGATCCCACCATTACCTAGAGGGTATTCTCAGACACTCGCGCATTGCATCAAGTCAATGTTGAACTTGAACGTGAGTCAGCTGACCGCGATGGAACGATGCATTTTGACGGATTTTTGCCTGTAAAGCCCGCTATGCGCCCATCAGCCGCCCAACTTCTCCAACATGAGCGCATTGATATGGCCTCTAAGGTTTCCGAGGCTGAAAAAATGTTCGTCTACCCCTTTATTTTATTTTCGTGTTTCTAACCTCCTTCGCAGGCTCAGCATCGTAAAAGCCCATCGCGCGGACCTGACAACGAGAGAACGCGCCATCATTGTCCGCGAAAATGCCTTCAACGAAAAAGAACAACGATTTGCCGACCTCCTCTCCGCCAAAGACCAAGAAATCACGTCCTTGAAGCAGATGCTCGCACAGATGCAGTCCGAAGCTGAAAGGGCCGTCAAGGCTGCCGTTGCTGCCCGAGAAGAGGAACTACGCATCCTGGTCACCCAGCGCGAGGCAGAGGTTGGGCAGGCCATGGCGGAGCGGGAGGAAGAGGTCCTTAGGGCGGTTAGGGAGCGCGAGGCGGAGATTTGCAACGCGTGGGTGAAGCGGGAGGAGGAGATTCGGAAGGACGTCGAGGAGAGCTTCAAGGCGATGGAGGAACGGTTGGAGTGGGCGGCGAAGAGGGAGGTCGAGCTGAAGGAACAGGAGAGGAAGCTTGAGGAACGTAGGGCGGAGGTGGAGAAGATGGAGGCGAACATTGCAGCCGCGAATACCGCCGCGAAAGGTATCTACTTTTTTTTTTTTTTCATCTCTTCCATCATCGGGTCTCTGATGTGGCCATCCTCATAGGACGAAAAGAAAAGAGCCCTTTAGAAGAAGTCAAGAACGTCCTCGACCCGTTGTCTCGAGTTACCCATTCACAAGCGACACCCACCCAACAACAACCCACCCAGCGCAGGCGCAACACCAAGACCGACATCGTGCCACCTCCCTCTATTACGACTGCAACCACATCCAGCGCAACCCAGCCCACGCCTCGTCCCGCTTACCACCCACCTCCTGTGCCAACACCTCTGCGGATCCCTTCTCTCGAAACGCCTATATCGCGGCCTACATTCGCTGGGTTCATGCCACCCCTATCCGCTATGAAGGGCGTCGTGTTGACTGCGACCGGCGAGACTCTCGCTACCCCCTCTCCAGCTGAGCTCGTCAGCCTGCTCAACTGTTCGCCCAGAGTCGGCCTAAACTTTGCCCGGATATTCGACTTTGAAGAGCGAAAGACAGATGCAACCATAACGAAGGAGAAGGCATCCGACGTACTGGAGAGTCCGAGCCCGCCGCCCAGTCCTAGTGCGAGGAAGGAGAGAGATCGCCTAAGAGAGCGCAGAGCGAAGGAGAAGGAACGAGAAGCCGAGAAGGACGATGAAGACGAGAGCAGCGGATCGTCCACAGCCACGACACAGCAACAACAAACACCTCAGCAACTCGTCCCGCCGCCCACAAGAATTAGGCGGCCGTCAATACGAACGGCGCACCGTACGTCGAGAAAGGGTACTCTACCTACCTCCACTTCCGAGCCTGCCGTTGGGTCCTCCTCATCTTCCGCGTCTGCATCGTCATCGACGCAGACTATGAATGCGAAACCCCTTCCGCACCCACACCTGCGGCCTTCGACCAGCGCCACAAACCTCAATGCCCTGACTCGTGCAGCGAGTTTACCCATCTTGCCCATTCCACCGCGAAACCACCCTTCGCCTCAGTACGACTTCGCAGACGAGGAAAACCTGCCAAGTCCATTCTTGCGGAAGGTCGAGAAGAACGCCGCTGCTAAGGCAGGGAAGAGCGTGTCGAGTATGCGGCTCTTTGGCGACGCTGCTTCCTCGTCTGGATCCGCGAACGGCACTACAAATGCCCACGCAAGCTCCGCGACGAGCTCGAGTTCATCGTCTGCTTCGACAGCGACTATGGTCTCGACGTCTTCCTCAGCCTCGAGCTCGACAAAGGTGAAGAGGCGGCCAAGCAGCGGGCTCTTGCTTCGCGCAGTGGCGGCTGCGAACAATGCGGGCCGACGGGTGGCGAATTCGCAGACTGGCCCCAATCCTCATTCGCCAATCGACGATTCTACGACGCCTACGGGAGTCGAGTTCCCGTCAACGGAGCACGGAGAGTCGACTCAAAGATCTTCATTGGCCAATGCCAGGAAGGCGACCGAGGAAGCGAGAAAGGCTCTCGTACGGTCGTGAACGTGGAGATGGAATTGGCAAGGTGGGCACGGATGACGACGGGCGAGCACCCATTACTGCATGACTTTCTATTTATCACTCATGGATCCTGCATGTCTCATTACGACAGCGATGATTTTTTTTTACTCTACGATCTGATCAATTCTGACAACGAAAACTCGGTTCTTCGGTACTTACTTGCCCTCTTGTCTGCCCTCTGTACTTGTAGGCTGAGGGTAAGTAGGGTTGTTGTTTTGCATTTTACGATTTTTGTACCTTTCTGTGATATGATATGACCGAAGCATGCCTCTACTTCCATAAATACAAGATATGCACTCCATGTAACTAACCTTCATCGTCCACATCCTCATCACTATCATATGTATTTAACCCCAGCTCCCTCACACTCGACACTGCGACGAGTAGTGGATGATTCGAGTCGAAGCTCATGAGCATCTTGCCCATATCCTCTAAGGCGAAGTCCTCAATCTCCTCTATCAACGCCATCTCGTCGCGGTCGAAGTCAGCTGCATTCGATGAAGCCCTCGCCGCACGCGACTTGCGTTTGTCGGCGAGGGAGTGGAGTTGACGTTTTGTAGCCTCCATGATACCCTCGTGGAACTGCGGCGAGAGCGCCTCGGGCCCGCCGACAACGAGCAAGGCTTCCGAGAAGTATTTATAGAGAGACGCGAGGAAGGTTGAGTCGTGTTCGGAGCTGATGCAATTGATGAGCTGGAGAAACGTTGCCGAGACCATTTGGTTTGTGAGCGTCCCGGATTGCTTGCCACAGGAGAGGAGCATGGGTATCAGCCTACCGGGATTCCATATCAGAAACGTTCAAAGATTGAGGATGAAATTAACTTACATCGCACAGGCCTCACGCACGCCTTCATGGAAATAAAACCGTAGACATGGAAGCGTTACTTCCAACGTCTGCGAGAGGTAGGGCGCGAAGCGAGGACCCAACGTTGAGCAATAAATCACCAGAGTCTCAAATGCCTGGCACTTCTCGTCCATCGCTGATGTCCGTACGCCGTACGTTTGACCGTCCATGACGATGGTCTCCCATCCTTCTCGGTCTTCCGCGTTTTCGTCCTCTTCATCTGCAACGTCGTATTATTCCTCAATTGGACGGATGATAAGTCGAGACGAACCGTAGACGGAGAGGTCGGCTTTCGCACTTGCGGTCGCGAGCAGCGAGGGCATGACAACGGGTAGATATGGCTCGAATTCTTGCCCCATTGCTTGGCATACTTTCGCCCACGTCGCGATGAGGTAGTGGCTGAGTTGCGTGTCGTTTGGGTCAACAGGACTCTCTACATCATGAAGAACAGTTGGTACGGGGTATTTCTGAAATCCGAGATAACAACATACGTTGAATTCGCATAAGCAGCTCAACGAGCGTCTTTGAATCCGGTCTGAACACATCAGGACCAACGGCGATGGCTGTACCGTCGATGGAGTAAAGAAAAAGACGATAAATCGTGCGATTAATCTCAAACGTTAAGCAGATTAACGCACCTATCAGCCCAGCACATTCCATCGCCTTAACCCGTAGTTTCTGATAGTCCGGACTGTCCGCGTTTCTCAGAACATTCAACAGGAGCGGCATGATCGTAGGATAGTGCTATCGGACGGTGTTCAACTTTTTTTTTACACCATAGATTGATGATGGAAAAAAAATTACCTTCCCAAAAGTGATCTCACTCGCATCTGCGACCATCGCCAGTGTCGTAATTGCTTGTTCCTGGACATATCTTCGTACTTGCGCCTGGTCTCCACCCGGGTTGAGCAGTTTGAGGAGCCGTTCGACGATCGGGTCGAGATATGGTAGCAGAGTTTCTCGCTCGACACCCTCGCAAAAATTGATCAGAGCGGCAGCGGCGTGTGCATGTACTCTGCAAACGCGGAATGATTATGACATTAGGTCAAAGAATTTTAGAAAGACGAACACCCGTACCTTGGTTCAGGATCTTCTAATGTTGGTATTAGTACGGCGAATAGTTTTTGGTGGAACCGTTTTTGAATAATTTCCTACGTTCTCGTCAGTCTTTTCTAGTTCATGCCTCAAGAAGAATATCGGCGTACCTCTAAATCCGTACATAGCTGTCCTCTGCACAGCAGTGGCAAAAAATATCACAAATAAGTAACGCGGCGTCAATTGAACCGATGAGCATAGAAGACCACTCACATACACTGACACGCAGCATATCGTACCCGCGGATGCGAGTCGTTGAACATGGGCGTCACGAGACTATCGCGACAACCGTCTTTAGAATCTCAACCCCGAAGCAGAGGTAAGTATGTCAAAATACCCACTCTACGATCTTCTCCAGTTCCTTTTGCATGACCTACGTCACAAACGGAAAAGATCTGTCAGCGAAACGGGCTCTGTAGCTCTGTGATTTGGGAGCGAATCATGAATGAATGAAGCTTGGTTTGGGCGTTTGACAGCGCCGATAAGGAGCACGCACACCCAACGCGAAGCGGCAAGAATGAGAGCGAGTGAAGACGATGATAAAGAAGGAAAAGAAAGAGCAAGACAAGCAGATGGCGAGATAGCAAGGGCGAGAAGAAGAAGGACGGAACGTGGCTCACCTTTCCCGTGCCCTCTCCAATCGCGGCTATCGCCATGAGCCCGGCGTGCCGTACGCGCCAGTCGTAGCTCGCCATCATGGACGGTATGGCCTAGACAACGAAGAAAGGAAGGTTAGCGTGTTCCTGGTAAGTGGACGAACATGAGGAGAGGAAGGCGCGGGGTGGCTATTCTCCGAGGTCGAACGGAAGCGAAGACGAAAGAAGGCGTCTCGGAGGCAGAAAGCCCCAGGAGAGCGTATTCGGAGGTTTTGGTGGAGGAAAAGAGGTACAGAAGAAAGAGCGAAAAGAAGGGGGTGAAGACGTAAAACGAAGGAAGACGTACCTGGAAAGCAGGAGGCAGAACGGACCGTCCGCCCATAGCGCATGCCAAACGATCCAATGACTGCTCGTACAGCGCTGGCGGTGAGTCTGTGTCTGCCGAACTTGACGCTGACGATGGCTAATAATAATAGACGAAGAAAGTAACAGAATTCGTCATTCAAACTGGAGACAAATGAAATAGAATACGCCACTTACGTCTTCTCGTAGCCAAGTCTCCAACCCCTCCCGCTCGTCCTCCTCAAACTCGCCCATACCCTCCAGACACGCTCTGACAATCACCTCCGTCCACCCCGGCACCTTCTTAACCATACTAGGTCGGGACTCCGACAAGCTGATCATGAACTCCAATGCACTCAACCTGAGCGTCGAGCGTTCGTCTCTGTCCTCTTCTTCAATGTCTACTGGCGAGCCTTCGCGGTCTCCATCTCCCAGCGATGAAGAGGAGCCGGGCGGAGGGAAGACGAACGCGCCCTGACGGGTGCCGTTTCCGTTTCCGCTGCCGGAGGACGTGGGGAATGGACGTCCGACAGTGGGTGTTGGGCCGCAGTCGACAGCGGGAAGGATGAGTGCGGGTAGGAAAGTGAGTAATGACTGGAGGTGTGGGGCGAATAGGATCGGGTGGGTCGAGCATAGTGGTGTCAATGTCGAAAGGAACGTTGAGAGGTAGTGGTAATTCGAGGCTTTGGGCGAAGAGGAGTCGTGTGCTCCTAATGGGGGTTGAGAGAGTGAATTTGCGAGAGGTGGTAACGTGTCGAGCATCGGGCCTAGTAGGGAAATCGATTGCGAGAGCTGGCCTGCGTCTGCTGCTGACAGGTACGCTACTGACGCCAGGAGGGCGGCGTGTCGGACCTACAAAGCAGAAAAAAGAAAATACACGAGTCAGCAACAGGGATGATAATCAATCAGAGCGGTCAGAGCTCCCTGACACAAAGTATCCTTCTTCTCCATCTCCATCTCCATCCTTCACCGAAGCTCCACATAACACGAAAGAAAAAGATGGATTATCACTCCGAGCTCACCTCGATGCTCTCCGGGTCCTGGAGCCCGCGCTGAAACACACCCAACACCGCATCGACCTGGAGGTCCATGACCAGATTGGGGCACCCAGCAAAGATCCTATACGCAGTTTCTCTCAACTGCGGGCCTGGTACGCCTCTCTCTGGTCCCTGGGCGTGTGTCATGGAGAAGGACTGCGCTTGGAGGGCGTGCCACGGCTTTCCGCGAGCCATGCCCTGGTTCGCGAGGTCGCAGACGGTGTCGACGGCCTTGCGCCGCACCGTGATGGCTGTTTCGTGGGATAGGGAGAAGAGGAGGATCCGCTCGAGGTTGGAGATGGTTTGATGCGAGAGGTGGTCGTAGAGGGTCAGACGGGCGCTAGGTATTGAGTGGTGTTGCGACGTCTGGGTTGAGGGCGCTGGTCGGAAAAGGAGACGGCGAAGAAGGACAAGCGAGAAGGATCGCATCTATAAAACGGTTGTTAGCAAGTAGAACTTGAAATGGGTCCGCTGGAAGGTATTCATCTGCCACGAAGCCTTTGTTCGTCGACCCATAAGAAAGACGATAACTCACCACGTCCGTGTCTGCACTGATCGCAAACTGAGCCAGAGCGAGCAGATACAGCTCAGGAGTCGTCGCAAGCCTCTCATTGACCGCCTTCTCCGCACTATTCACCAAAAAACCCCGTCAGAACCACCACGTCTCCTCGTACACAGAAACCAGATAACTCACTTTGACCGAATCTCATTATCGCCCAGGACGAGATTAGAGAGGATCTGCGTCAGCTCCGCCGTAATCTGGGGCGGCACGACGGATTCCATCTTCTAGTTTCGTCAGTTTTTTGGTGGTGTTGAGGTGAGAGAGGTGAAGTGGTGCGTATGAGGGGTATGGTGATGGGAGACAAAAAAGACTAAGTGGTCGTTCAGGCACATCGCATCTGGGGACGGCCGGCGGTTCGTTCGGCGCGGGGCTAATCGCCCTCTTATCACCAACGGCAATCCCCGACGAGACCGATCTCTCTCTTCTCCTTCTTCGACCATTTCAAACGATTAGAAAACGTTGAAAGAGTGTAGAAGACTATGCTAATGAAGTCATAACGTCCTTCCATAAATCGAACCGTCAATCCACTTTTTTGTTCTCACTTCACGTCGGACGCCAGTCGACAGCCTTCTACCTTCAGCTACCTTCACACTGCAAACGCCCGAAATTTGCTCCCACACCAAACTCCGGAAAAGTACGAGCGTTACCCATGGGCCATGCCAACCCATACATACGGCATCATTCACACCAACTCACCAAGTCGTCTTCTCGCCTTCCAACGTCAATCTAACGCCTATTTACCTCCTCGCCACGCCTAGCCATCGCACATCTGTCACGTCGGTTTTCTTCTCGTCCTACCGCCGAAAGCTACATAACCATGCCAAATTATTCCAAGAAACGCTTCGTCGCAAATGCATCTTGTTCTCCCTACACGACACGCTGGAGAGCATCGCAACGACGCAACTTACCACAGCACCAGACTACAGATCGGCTCACTGACCATCTTCTCTTCCATCTCTGAAGCTCAAGCAAGCGACGAAAAAATAGGTAGTAATTGTATGTACTTCGGACTTAGTAGAGGAAGAGACAGAGGACACGAGATACGAGAGAGACAGAGATAGAGGAGGTAGGTAGACAGACACTAGTGTACATATGTGTTAATGCGTAGTAGAGAGATATTCGTTGCGTAGAAGGCCCAAGCATGATAAGGAGACGAAGCTGAAGCAAAAGATAAGAAGAGGGAAAAGGAGACTTGTGCGCGGTTGGCTAGGGAGGAGATGGAGGTACGAGGGTAGGGGGTTATGAAGAGCCAACGACGACGTCGATGTAATGAAGGGTGCAAGAGTAGGTAGACAATCCGATAAGAAAAAGGAAGAGTCCATAGAGCATAAGACGACAAGGGTAATGACGGGCCTGATATATACAGATGGCGCATAAAGAACCGTAAAAAGGATTTGAAGGATGAATGAGGAAGAGGGGGGTAGGATTAGGCATCACGACGTACCGCTCTGCACACTCGACATCCTTCTGAAGAGACAGCATCCACGGCGCTGACGTTGACTCGGCGTACGCTCCGCGAGCTGGTGCTACGGTCCAACTACCCCCACAGGACGTACGTACGTCGACCTTGCCGCTACCGCTGATTACTATACAGACAGCGACACAACGCACGTTTCACCCACGGGAGAAGACTCAAGGATCCACGCGGGGCTGATAACGCCATTGAAAGAGGCGAGAAGGTGAGGAGGCAGTGCACGGCTGAGTCGAGTCCGAGGTGTGACGCCAAGGAACTTGACATATGTATGCCAACGAATCCTCGGCGGTAGCTGCTCGCAGTTCGAGTAGGACGCCGGAGACTCGTTCCAGCTCGAACGTGGGCAAGGCTGACGTTGACGTTGACGCGCTGCGGGCACTGCTTTCACTGTGTCGAGGGCCGAACTTCCAATGCCTATTATCGAGACGCGAGCGGCGGTCGTCAAGCGCCTACCCAATTCGCCGTCGCGCAGCGCCGACGTTGAGGCCATTTCGTACTTCAGGTCCAACATCCGCGGAGCCAGCCCGCGGAGCGGAATCGAAGAATTCGAAGGAAGAGTGCCGAAGGCTGAGTCGGCGCGGATGTGAAGAGATGAAGGTGTGACAGGGTTGAGGTTGGATAAGAGGTGATGTGATGCCCGACGACGACGTTGAAAGGCGTTGACGAGGTGGCCAGGTGGTGGTAGCGAAGAGGTAGGTGTAGGAGGAAGGTAGGACGGAGACGCGTTGAGCTGAATGAATACGGATAAAGAGAGGGATAGGTTGAGGCCTAAACACGATCGATCGATCAGCGGAAAGAAAACAGCCAGCCCGAGCAAAATACTCACCAAAAACGAACGAACGAGCACAGCGATGACGATGACGATGACGATAAGAACATAGGAGATTGAGAGTTGATAGGAGCTGGTAGAGGGGGAATCTATGAACGATGCGAACCAAAGGCCGAGGAGGAAGAGGTGGAGGATAGCATGGAGGGCAAGACGCGATGACGAGCAAAAAAGAGGAGGACAAAGAGGAAGGGTGGTGACTATAGAATCCCCGAGTCTTTGAGTGCATTTTGTAGAATCGTCTCCTTGACGGCGGCGAATACTAGTCGGATATTCGTGGTATCGGTCGCTTGTGTTAGACTGCAACCAAAAATCTCAACGGCGACTCCAGTGGTTCAGAAGGTTAAAAACGTACTGCGGATATACGCTCAGCCTCGCCCTGTTCGCCTGCATGAACTTCCACAGAATGTATTTCGCCGCTTTGTTGATATCTGACCCGCCCGTGTATTCTGGGAAATACCGCTCCAGAGGCACCTACGAAAATCGAATGAGCAAGACAACGACGATAAGACGATCGGCAAACGCACCTTCGGTAGCTTGTTCTTGAATACGTCGATCTTGTTCAAGAACAAGATAATTGATGTTCGGAGGAACCATCTTGAGTTGATGACGGACTCGAATAGCAGCAGCGACTCCGCCATCCGATTCTGTTCACGAAAAAGGAACGTCAGTTGTAGCCAGGAAACGCCAACACCAACGTTGGCAGCAACACGTGGGAGAGATAATTACACACCTGAGTTTTCTCCTCCAGCAGTACCTGGTCGTATTCGCTCAGCGCCGTACAAAATATGATCGATGTGACGCTCTCGAAACAATGGATCCATTTTTTCCGCTCTGACCGCTGCCCGCCAACGTCGAACATGTGTATTCTGTGTCGTCAGAGAGATCGTATCAGCGTCACGTAGAACAGCCGCAGTCAACCAAAAGTCAAGGCAAGTCAACCATCGTCGCCGACGCCGCCGACGCCAGAGGGCAGCCGACGTCGGTTAACAAGAAAACGACGGGGTGAAAGGGGTAAGCATGGGAACAACAGAGCTCGACAGAGAAAGGAAGGTGGGACGAGGAGCGGGATGGAAAGCAAGGTAAAAACAACGATTGAACCTGTTCTCTCCTCATACGCAGGGCAATGCATAGGTGCATCGCTCCCCAGGTAATAATCGTCGAGATCGCCCACCAGCCCGAGCGGCTGCCCTTTCTCTGCAACAGCGCCTAGCTCAGCTAGCCCTTGCCCAACCATCGACTGTTCCGGGGCCACAGTTGCTTCCTCCCTCGAGCATGGTAAAGAACACGGAAAGGGGACAGGTGTGAACGGAACCAAAAGCCCGTTCTGGCACCGCACAGCTCGCGCCCCAAAAAAGGAAGGGCACAGCGGGAAGTGGAGCCAAGGAAAAGAAAAGCGAACGAACGAAACAAGACGTACGAGAGCTGGCCCATGGTAAACCTCGTCTCCTTTATCCCGACCGTCTTCCACCGTGCTCTTAGGACGTCCGTCTCGTTGGGCAGGTATCCGGGCTCTCCTATCCTTAGGACCTCGCCGAAGAAGCTGTGGGACAGGGGTTGGGATGGTTCGTTAGCAGGCGGGGAAAGGACGTACTATCCGGCTGAATCCATGAGGTAGAAGTCGGATGAGTGCTCGTCCATGATTTTTGGGATGACGCGGTCCTTCCAGAGCTGGTGGATGGCCTCTGCGATGTCCGTGGGGAAGTAGGTGTTGTGCGTGTCGAGTCGGAATTCGAGGACCTTCTCCGCTAGGGCCTGTGGAGGTTCAGGATGGGTGTGAGGAGGCGTAGGCAGGACGACGTACCCGATTTGAGTACTCCTCGCACTCGAGCCCTATCTTCTTCATGTAGATCACGACTTGCTGAGCTGATTCCAGGACGTTCTTGTATACGATAGGCCGATACTCTGCGAGCTCGTGGTCTGAGAAGCCATCCTGGTGAATAATCTTCATCTGCTTGACGATGGTGCTCTTGCCCGACTCCCCGGAACCTTTTGGATGGGTGTAAGCTACGCCTTCCCCGAGGTACGAAAGGGCGTTCTCACCTAGTAGCAGAATCTTGCATTCCCGTTTGAAACGTTTACAGTCCTCCTCAATCTGCTTGTCAATCATATCTGAGCGCTCCTTGCCCGCGCGATCTGCTGTGGAGACGCAGCCGCCCATCGTGGTGGTGGACGTCGGTGGTGGTAAAGGTGGAAGGTGTGTCGTTGCAACAGATGTCACGCTTCCAACTCTCACCCGTTCCTTTATTATGTCAGCATCTTGCCTTTGTCCTTTTTCGGGACTGGTAACGTCACATCTGTCATCCACTCAGCCACGCCCGGCCTCTCGATTCCGCATCTTCTGCCGACCGGACGCTGGGTGTAAGTGAATGCAATTTAGTTTTGACCTTGTTGGCCAGATATTTTTGCTTACAGTGCCCACCCGAAGCCCCGCGATGGGGTCTATGTATACATATTGGGCCCACGCAAATCAGGATCGTCATCGCCTCCCGGCCCATGATCGTTTACGCGAGCTCATCAACCTTGTTCCCATTTCGGGCCCCCAGCTCGCAGCACAAATTACGTTGGACGGCGACATGCAATAATGTGCGTTGGCTCGTACTTTGTCCTCCACACATCCAGCGCCCACCTGCGACAGAAGACCCATCGCGGCGCGTTACGGCGCCAATCGATCATCGTGCAATGTGACCGGCCGAAGATGCCGAAGGCCTAGACCCGCCTCCCGCTCTTAATTAATCAACGGCTGGCATCCACACGCCCCGGCGCTTTGCTCTTTTGAGACACCAGTCCTGGAGGCACGCCTGTAATTAGCTCACCCCTCTCGCCTTGCTCCACCTCGACAGCCTCGACGACGCGAATAAAGTGGAAATTTCATTAAGACAACGCACAGGAGGCACGTCCGTCACTCGGCCCCTTGCATCATTTAATTATCGACGCCGATCGAATTACAGCAAACGACAACCAAGGTCAATTCTTCCTTTCTCCTCTGAAATGAAACGAAATAAAATAAATTTCGGTCGCTCAAGGTTACATGAAGAACTCAGAGCTCTATTTCTTGACGCCTCGCGACAGTCTCGAGGACTCGCGTTCGTCGTTCGAGCTTCGTCGTGCACGACGCTGATCAGTGAGGTATCGACGTACGTATACCCTTTGCGATAATACCGGCATTCTAACGACGGCATCCTGTCACCTTGTTTCCCCCTTCGCGATCGTCTCGCCCATCTCAGCCCAAATTCAATGACCCGCCACAAACCGGAACGCCTCCGTCTCTCTGCAGTATCTCGTCAGAGCTTGACGTTAGGTTCATGTTATGTTATCTCTGGCCTCATCGGACCGACCTCAGCGCGCTGACGCCATACCTGTCACTGTCAAGTTTCGATTCCAATGCCTCTCTCATCCCGACTCGTTCCCTCCTTTCTTCTCGGGTATCACATTCTCTTTCAAAAGTAAAACATGCGATTTCGAAATGACATATCGCCTTTCCTGGTGAGATTACACCGTTCACGGTCGTTCTCCTCCTCCTGCTATCACGGGCTATTATCTCCTCGACCGAACGCTCATTATATTTCCTACCTATCTACATGCTGGCGCCACATCATTCCCATCCCATCTCAAGTCTCATCCGGAACACCACCACCACCTCGTAATCTCGTTGCCGTCCTATATGTGCACCGCAGGCCATTGCCTGTCCCCATCTTTGATATTCACCAATACCACCTGCGCCAGCTATAGATGTTACACGTCGGGGTCAACGCCATCAATTTCGATCAAACGCATCATCCTGTGCGCTCGCATCTAGAGCAGATATATAATCATAAATATGGGCGGTATCCTCCTCACCGTGGATTTCGTGACGGCCGCGACCTGGGTGTCTCGCCGACATCACCTCTCGATACTAACGAGTGGAAATCGAACCTACCATTGATCGGATATGTTTTTTTGGATCCTTATCCACATAAGCACACCTGAAACTCGACTTCCATGACAGGCCAACACCAGCGACGTCAGCGGCTGTCTTTCGTTATCCGGCCCCCTCCCAAATTGATAGACCTACATCCCCGGGTCTGAACGTCAATTCAATGACCTTACGACAATTCTGCTCTTCTTACGTGCCTGACTGCGAGCTCGCGAGCGCCTATTCCACGGTCTTTCTCGGCACATACCCTCGCATCACGCAAAAGCCCTGGGCGCCTAGGCGACGAACGCGGATCTCTGGGGCTGGAGACGATCTTTGAGCCTTCGGCTGGATGTTCCATTCTTGGGACTTCATCTTATGGACATGCGGTTCCCGGGCGCTATTTTTGTACTCTGCTGGGTTGCTTGCCTCTGGAGCTGACGAGCCCGAATCCGGATCTGGCGGTGACCTCATGCTGGGGGTATGAGAGGGAGATGACGTGAGGGAAGAGGGATCCGATGCTGTCGATATTTGCCCGTGGACATTCGATGGTGAACATCAGCAAATCCTGATTTTGAGGGTCAAAATGACCTCGATTTCAGCGTTACACCGCGTTATGGCGCGTTACGTAGCCTGCGTAACGCGCCATAGCGTTGTAATGCATCTTCTTATCTACCGAGATGGTCCCCAACTACGGAGTGCTACATGCCCTCATATAGCACTCATAACCCAACCAGGAATTGCCGATGAAGGTTGATTTGGGAGAGATAAGTAAATAAGTAAGTAGGTGACCGGGCGGGTCTACAATGTCAACGTCTGCGCTGAGCTCTCCTCCTCTGTCTATCTGCTGTCTTTAATCTTTCCGCTTGAGACTGACGTTTGATACGATGTTATACTTACCCGTCCTCTTTCGCGGGGAAGACTTCAGGGGGAGACTTCGAGGTCGTCAGCTGTTGGGTAGGTATCTCCTGACACTACCACGACTCCCTATTTGTACGGACCGGGATATCGTTGGATTCATGACACTTCGGCTCCGCGCTATGTGCTCCAGTTGGCCAGTTCTTCAGGCTCTCGAACCGAGCAATCCTAAGACACTCACTCCGTGCGGCCACTGAATGTCATCCATATGTCGACGACATCGTAACTACGACCTGGGGGCAATTGAATTGGCTAGCAGATATGTGTCGCCGACGTTCGCGGTCCTTGTGTTTCGGAGAGCTCCCCACTTGGTCGTTATTTTCTCCTTCAATGGAGATCGCCCATATTCGAGGTTTCGCAACGATATTTCTCCGTCTCAACGCAAACCAAATAAAGTTGAGGGTCTTACGGTATAGACCAACCTTTGGGTGTTCCAGCAAGCGATATTTACTAGGTTTGAACCGCTCTGAACGCCGTGCGACGGTATAAGTGGCTCGGAAAGTGTTCGAGTAATCCTGCAGCTCCACGTAGACTCTCCCTCCGGTAGTTCCTTACGATAGACCTTACGCTCGACGCGAATCTGATATTGCCAGACCGTCCCCGCCCTGGTTTGTGTGATGTATACCACTCCTTCTTCGTCACATACTTGGAGGATACGCATCCAGGGCGATCGAGGACGATGCCACCGTTGTTCCATCATGATCATCCTTGAACAATTTCGCAGGTGTTCATGCTGTAGGAGAGCTCGGAACGTTGTCTTATGGAAGCTGGATGGATCACAGACTATTACAGAGTGCATTCGGGTTTAAGGGATTATTCTCGCTTTGGCACTATATATTGAGAGAGATGGTCCTTCAACCTAAGCGGCCGCCGGAAGGTGCCCACTGTTTCGATTTTGATGGAGCGGCGCCTATGGGCGCCTATTGGTCTGATGGGTTATTAGCCCCTGGCATCGTGATGCCAGAGACAAGAGATCATGGAAACGAGAAAGAAAAATTGCCATGGAACCTTACGAGCAGTGCCGGCGTGGCGGAGAGGGTCTATCTCGTGAACTCACGAACATAGCTGCTTCATTCAACAGCTGCTCATACCCACGCCCAGATATTAATAGATCCCTGTACATTGAATCGGAGAAGAATCTAGAACGGCTCCGTCCGCATGCAACAATAAAGGGTTTGCCAAACCAGTACGCAACCCCCACGAGAACGGAGATTACGTCGTTTAGACTAGATTATACATAAGACTTTCGGCGCAGCTAGATATTATCACGTTCCCCGCATATCTTGACCCTCATTTGTACTCACATCCGTGGGCGCTTCTCCCATATTAAGCAGAAATGAGCCAAAATACGAATGAAACAGAGAGCAACGGCGAAAATAGGTATTTTTTCTCGGTTTATGGAGTATTGCGGAGATTCGAACGTCTCTACAGTCGAACGAATGCACTGGAACCTATTTCATCAGGACCCCGACGAGAATCGTGGCCTGCCTAGATATCATTCTTCTGTCTTGGTTCCGTTCTGTGCTAACTATGAGGTGCGTGGCAACTTATTACAGCCCATCCCGATGTTGGATCCAATTCTCGGCCACAGGAAGCAATGAAGACACTGATCGCGGCCTTCAACGTCCCAGAACTCACGGAACTCCACAAGAGTAGCGCGCCCGGTATGATATCTTTGAAGTGCGGGATCAAGAAGCCGGACGGGGAGATGTACGCTTGGGCGAAAGTATCTCCTGAGCATTGGGAGAGAGTTATCACGCCCGCAGACGATATCAGCGTGTTTGTGAAAGCCAGGCTTCCCGGAGGTGATCAGCCTCAAGAGAGGCTCTGGCGTCATCGACGAGACTCGGTAAGGGTCCAGCTTTCTATACCTTGTTGCCTGCTCATTGGCGAGAGAAGATCAATCGCCCGAAACTCGTTTCACTGAGGTGCGAGGGCGTCGAAGAGGGTCTGGTAATTCCGACGCCTGCAACATACGGTGTACGCATTCGAGTCATATCATCAGCGGGAATGTTCCACTTACTTCGAGCCGTAGATGCTACGCCTGAATGCTTGGGAGGTGTTTGTAAAGCACAAGGATAAAGCAGTGGAGGATGTTCGTCTTCTGGTGCACACGTTCGACCAAGGTCAAGATCATGGAGTTTGGTCGAACTTTTCGGAGTCTGCATACGAGCACCTCCTTGAGACGTGCCCTTCTGATACATTTAACATACGGGTGAAGTTCTAGCTCGGTGGCGGCTTCCATTTCTGGCATACAGCCTTGTAAGTTGTAGCAAATTTTTCGTCATAATTTCATATTAGTCGATGGCGTAAGAGAAGCTTTTGGATAAACGGATGCGGCCCCCGAGAACTCACGGTCAATTCCTCTGACAACTTAGGGATAAAATTTCCCTCTTCGGGTATGTGCAGACCTTGAGCGGAAGCTTGCGCCGCAGGTCCGTGAAGACAGCAATTCGGAGTTCAATGATTCGGAGATATCCTGATAAGCAGATCGCTAGATAGGCGCCCAGCCCCGACGGAACTCAGCTGAAACCGCCACGTCCCCAGCTCTCGTTTCCAAGAATTACGGCAAATTTTTCATCACACGTGGACGATATTTCATTATCCCAGTCCAAACTCTCCCTCAACACCTTTCCAAGGCAAAAACGGCGGCGAGCATGGCCACAAAGTCAGGTAACACACTTCGACAGATTCTTACGCATACCGTGGACTAACATCCGCCTATCTCCTAGAGCGATCGCTTGTCAGCTTGTTCGTACTTCAAGATGTCGGATCATACGATTATGACTCGTCTGCGCTCGTTCCTTTCTCCTTTGACTATGAGGTCAGATTTCTAACGCATTCACGCTGCCTTTCTACGCTGAAAACATTTGCCATAGGTTGTTCTATCCTCGGCTTCTCACCGTCTAGGACGCGAAGAAATATACCGCACCTACATGCAACAACACCGGGGTGTATTGCCAGGCCGGGCTCTTTTCCTGAAGTGCCGCGTTCGTAATGGGAATGGCGAAGACATCTGGGCTGTAGTCGGGTCCACGGACTGGTCAAGCATCGTTACGCCCAACGACGAAATCGGCATATTTTGGCACCAAGCTCCAGGAAAGCCAAAGGCAGACCCGCAACCGGAAGCGCAGGTAAGGCTATTCCTCCCGTCGTTGTTATCAAGCTGCAGATTGCTTTTGAATTTATGGACAGGATGGAAAATCGGAAACGAAATCGGACACGAAAGTCAAATTCGTCTCGCTAGCAGACCACCTGGGTAACAAATCCGTACTAATTGCCCTTTCCAAAACCTTCGAGGTGCGTCCGCGTCATCAGGAGGGAATCATACATCTCACTTGTTTTCTCTTTGTAAAGGAAGTGAACAAAGCAGTGGAGACCCACAGAATGAGCTGGCTCCAAGGCACCTATCTCACGGCCCGTGTTGAAAATGGGGAAGGCGGCTTAGTGTGGCCAGCAGTCGGGGCAGAGTTCTACGATGATGCTGTCAAGACATCCCAGGAGGAGATATTGCATCTGAGGGTGATGCCTAGATGGTGATCGACGCAGAGCAGAACACCATTTCGTAGATAAGATCGAACTTGGATGATGAGCTTGAAAGACAGTCCAAGAGATATACCGTCATTCAGGACCTCCAAACACCGCGAGCAACGAAGAGATTTAAATCACTTTCGATTCGCCTTTATTTCATATCAATATCAATATCAGTATCATATTATATCCTACAAAGAACGAAAGCTGAAATCGAAACCGAAACCGAAAATAACAAGAAGGCCGGTCAAGAAAATTAGAGCGAAGATAAGTATTGTAAGATATCGAGACGTTCGTTTGGATAAAGCACCACGAGTCGTTCGTGAAGCGTACGTGGTCATAAAGGAGCGGAGTGATTAGGGAAGTGGGTAGAGTAGTAGGCAAGATGGAGCATATTGGAGCATATTACATTGCGTGGCGATGGATGAGGGCGGAGAGGACGCAGGACGCAGGACGGAATATTTAATTTGGTTTGCGGTTCAAAGAAGGAAGAAGAGGGAAGGCAAGGAATAACGCCGGGTCCAAGAATGCGAATAGAAATTCCAAGACAAAGAAAGAAAGAAACTTAACATTAAGAAACGAAAACGCACCCCTTCTTCGAACTTCGCCGGTGTCTTTATCTTTATCTCCACCTTATCGTCCACTGTTTCAAGCCTTCCCGCCAACGACCTGCGGTTGCGGCACCTGCACGACCGGAACACCCGCCACCGAACCCGTCGTCGAGTTCGACCCACCCGGAGGCGGGATCAACAGCGCCTCCAGCCTCTCCTCCAGGCCCATCCCGAAGCCTTCTCTCTCCCACTCGCCTCCAACGTTGTCCAGCAGCGCGATTGACTCCCTCTTTCCTGGATGTGTAAGCCCTCCAGTGGCACCACGAAGACTTGGAGCTCTGCTTCCGCCGCTAACGCTTCCGTTGGCTGCGTTTGCAAGGGCGTTAGCCACGTTCAGGCCGCTGACGCTAGGGATGTGCGGTGGTGGCTCTGATGACGAGGCACACGTGGTCAAAGAAGAGAGAGTTTGTGTTGACGATGGGGTTGAGGAGAGAAGGTCAGAGTAGGACATGAAGGATAGCCGCTTCTTGGCAACGTGGATGGGCGAGGGTGGGTGTGAGGCTGTTGATGGGGAGAGTGGGAGAGTTGGCTGTAAAGGCGAGACGTTCCGTGCAGAAGATGAAGGCGATGCTTGGGCGGGCGATGTGAGGGCACTGGGCGGAGGCTGCTCGGCGGTAGTATTCATAGGCGCCCCATCCTCCTCCACGGAGTAGTACGCGGACGTCGGAGTGACGATCGAAGGTGTTGTTGCTGAGACCCTGCCGCTCGAGCTGTTGCTGGCCGAAACCTGTGTAATTGTCAGCTGCGTATTGCTCGTCTGGATCGTCGGCCTTGCCGATCCTGGCGAGGATGCTGCAGAAGACGGTGCTTGTGGCGATGCAACTGCAGGAGGCGGTGGGAGGTTGTGGAGCCCTAAGACCGACGTCGGGGATGCGATGGGAGATTGTGACGAAACTGGGAGATTGAGGACAACGTCCGCCCGGGTCTGCCCCGAGGTAACCCTCGAGCCTATCGGACTCGGGCTGCGGCTTCTGAAGCTACCGATGGGGCTCGCGAACCCGCTCGTCCTTCCGACCATCGACTCAAACACCGACGCAGCTGGCGAAACTACTGCCACATCTTGTGCGAGATCGTCGGGTTCGGTGTTGGCGAGGATAGATGCTGCGCTATCGAGGACAGACGGCACGGATTGCTCGAGCTGCTCGGAGCTCTTCGCTCTGGGGACTCGGTGCGGGTTTGGCGGGTGATGGAGAGTATTTTGAGGTGATGGTAGCACGATGGGTTCGATATCGCGCTCAAAGATGGCGGAAGATGAGGAACGGCTGTATAACGAATAAAAGACGTAAATTTAGCTGGAAAAGACCCGAAAGAAAAGAACGAGGGCGTACACGGAGGTAGGTGACGATGGAATCGAATTTGGAGATCCTAGTCGAGCATCCGCCGTCCGTAGATGCTGCGACTTGTTCCCGTGTCGTACATCCCTCGTTGGCGAGCTGAGGCCTGGATTTGAGGTCATATGGCGGAGGTCGATGGGCGGTGGTGGGGATGTTGGCGACGTCGCTGTCGTTATCGTCAGTGAGGTGTCTTCGAAAAGTGCCACCGGCACTCCTAGGAAAAGTTACTTACGACGAAGGGAATCCGGGGACGAGTTTGAGGCCATGTTCGTTGAGAACGTACAAAGGATTCCTAGAGTAGATGGGAGTTGGGAAGAGAAGACGAACGGCGTGTCTGTTGTTTCAAATGAACACTGTCGCTGACGTAATGTTCTCCACACGGAACAAGCAACGAGATCGTTACATCTCTAGGACTACCCTCATCATCTATCTCGACATTTTCACCTCAACAACGCTGAAGACCTCACATGCTCGACTTAGGAGACAACGCAGCTCGGTTGAGGGGAAATCATCAGACCTCATCACCTCGGTCTGTTCAACTTATGGATCGTAACTTTCATGTCTTATCTCACTGATTCAACAGCCTAACCTCAAATGAGAGAGACAATTAATAGGCGAATGGATTCAACAGCTGAAGGTATCTATCGAATTATTTCCCGTGGATGTGTATTTTCTGATGACTGTAACATTCTCCAGAACGTTGTACACCGCGCTCATCGGCGCAGCTCCATATTTCGTTGAAATGGACTTGGAAACGCACGGCTGGACGGGCTGCGCAGTCGAAAATGTATCCTTCGATACGCCGCAGGATGCTTTCTGACTGAATCCCCACCGCAACGCGCATTACTCATCTCGTTTCTCGCTCCTTGGCGGCCGCACCTGACTCTTCCTCCTCGAGCAGCCCTCACTTTGTAGTTGTTTCTACCGCTTGCTATGTCTTTCTGCGCCCTGTCAATGGTTCTGCCGACTCTCTGAACTTCTTCTCTCTCCTACCGAACCTTCCTCCCCTCCAAATCGCCCAGAACACCACATTCTAATCGATACCTCGTCCTGCAACGGAAACCTTCTCTATCTTTCTTTCAAAAATCGGCGAGACCTATTAAAATACGGGAAGCATCACGGGCGTGATGCAGAAACGAGAAACGGCCCTTTCGACTTGCATCACGCACGGCCTTGCATCACGCCCTTGTTTTCCCAACGGGAAAATAATGAGCGAGCGCACCGCACAGCGAGCGACGCAAGAGGACTCCCTCCTGTGAGCCACACGACCGCCCCAGAAGGCCTCAGAACGAGCCATTCAGAGGTCGAAGGAGGCCGCACGAGCGCTGCACAGAGGGAGGGACGAGGACCCTGCCACAGGAGCGTCGCACCACAGCTCAGGCCAGCACCGTGCAAAGAGGTCCCACGGCTCATTATTTTCCCAATGTGAAAATAATGAGCGGGTGCGGGTGCACGATGGGGGCGACGTTGGGCACAAGTATAGGACAACAGAGCAGATCCCCTGCCACTGGAGGTAACGCGCGATAAGCGCATCTGCATCACGGATCGTGACGCAGATAGCGGGAGGGGCCAGTTGGCTTGCATCACGCGAGCAGGTGAATCATGCATTAATTTCCCATTGGGAAAATGACGAGCGCACCAGCCGAAAACGGGGCGGACCGAATAGGAGCCTCTTTCAGCTCGCTGAACCAGTAGATCGATGAAGAGACCCCAACTCGAACTCTTGGAGGTCTTAGGGTTAGGGTTAGGGTTAGGGTTAGGGTTAGGGTTAGGGTTAGGGTTAGGGTTAGGGTTAGGGTTAGGGTTAGG
>CACVBS010000100.1:32472-44457 GCA_902728275.1 Cyclocybe aegerita
GACAAAACTGTGAGTGCTACCTTTAAAAATTGGCAGGCCTCAGAGGAACATTGCAAAACTTGTGGATCAAATGCACAAGTCCAGCGGCTATACAATGTACCTCCAAAGATCATTGTATTCAATATTGAGGTTACAGGAATTGCAATTAGCAAATCAGTCAAGTCACATACTATTGATGGAAGAAAGCACATTCTTCCACTCCGAGGTGTGATCTATGCTGGCTCTAATCATTTCACAGCCCGTATTATTTCAGATATAGGAGATGTCTGGTATTATGATGGAATTGAAACTGAGAGAAATTGTATTCTGGAGGGTGCTGTGGCAGAATATACTGATAAAAAGCTGATGAAGTGCAATTTGAGGCTTGCTGTGTGCGCCATTTATGCCAAGGCATAGGTATGCTATTAGTAGACTTGCTGTATGTAGATAGTAGGGATGAATTAAGTAGCACAATAAAAGTGATGGATAAAGACATAAGACAGAAAAAAAGAACTCATAACTGCCATGCAAAGCAATGGCCCACAACACCAAGTCTTGGTTGGGGGGGCAGTCGTCTTTTAGTAGTTTACTTAGTACCCGGGTTGCGTGGCATACGTGTTTGTAGATAGCAAGTGGGCTGCCATCGAGCACGCTATACAATTGTTGATAAAAAAAAAAAAAAACCAGGAGCAGAGATATAAGCCGGCCAACACCTGGAAAGAGCAGGAAAAACTTGTAGAGAGCCCAATGATCATTATTTCCAATTATTTCCAGATATTTCTCCTCATGCTCTAGACTCATTTCCCAATAGCTTTTGATGTCATCCGTCTTGCAACTTTTTCCCATATGGGGACCATAAGCCTTTTTATTGACAAGATAATTCTTGGCAGAATCTTTCGTATAGCCTCCCTTGAGAAGATCATCATAGAATTGAAGCCAGTCATCATAGCAATCAAACCAACGGAGATTTGTTTTGCACCATTCAGTTCCATAGAAGACTCCATGGAAACATAGCATGTTGAATAGGCCGATATGTGATTTCAGCTTGTGACTGTTGCTAAATATAGCGATTTCTGCATGGACTATACTCATGGCTGCCATGGGTGATGTTGCTTATGTAATAGTTACGGTCATGTTGCTTAGGTCGCATCTCTTTGTTTACCTTTTCCTGTCTTCCACACACCTTCTGTATACATGTGAATGGCACCTCCGAAAACCTCTTTTTTTTTTTTTTTTTTTGATCAACAATTTATATAGTGGTGCTCGATGGCAGCCCGCTCGCTATCTACAGAACACGTACGCTACACGACCCGGTTACTAGGCAAACTACTTAAAGACGTCCGCCCCCCCAACCAAGACCCTTCTGGTGTATACGTCGAAACTTCCCGGAGGGCAACCCACCTCGCAAAAACGGTGCATCGGGATAAGGGGAGGAGACCATCGAGGTCCCGCTACGCCCCATAGTCATCGGACGCCGTTCGGGGGCCACGCAGCGCAAATGAAAATAAGAAAAGCACCACCTGGGAGGTGGCAGGGTGTCTTAAGGCCGACAAGCCAGAGAAGCGCCTGCCCGAAACCTGACACAGAAAGTTAGCGGTGCCGCAACATGCTATAATAGCGGCCACAAGCACGAAAGAGTGGAACGGGTGCAGGTCTCCGAACCCTAAGGTCCGGAATCCTCCAAAAGGAGGAATAACCCCGCCCACAACGATTATCCGACACCTGAGGGGTCCCGGTTGAAGCCAAACGCCGTGGGGTTGTACTTCATAAAAGATGCAATATCCCCAAGAAAGCGGGGGTAATGCACAGAGTAGCGATCGTGACAGCGAAAGAGGATGTGCTGGCGAGACTGCAAAGCAGCCCCGCAAGTGCAGCCGTGAGGCTCATTGATCTTGAAGCGTCGGTAGTACGCTCCAATGGGCGCGTGGCCAGTTATACACCAGCAAACGCGAGCAAACTCAGTGATACTGTGTCCGAATGTTGAAAGCCAAGGTCCCCCATTGAGGTACAATGGCTGTAGCGGCCGCCTGTCAGGCTGTTGAAGCTCTAAAAATTCAGAGCCTCGATAAGTTGGATCCTGGAAAGTGGAACTCCATGAATCCAGGACTGACCTCCGAAAACCTCACGCCATGAGATCGACACACCCACGAGAAATTGAATCATCGGTTATGCCCAGGCCTCAGGAAATGCAGCGGCAGCGGGCCGGAATGAGAACATCAATGAGCATACAGCGCAACGGATCTACAAACATTTCCTGGAGACCGGGGAAACGTCCAACAAACCTCGGCCGGGTCTGTCAGAGAAGCTATCCAACTATGGCAAACGACAGGTCATCCACGAAGTAATCAAGCATCGATGAATGCCATTGACAGAGATCACAAACCGACTTGCCACCTGCGTATCACCTTTGACTATTCAATGTGTCATTGCTGCACAAGGATTTCACCGGAGGGTTGCGCACAAGGTGCCGTACCTCTCACCTGCTCATAAACGAAAACGACTCAATTGGGCGCGCATCCACCAATCTTTCCGGCCCTCCGACTGGCGATGTACCATGTTTTCTGACGAGTGCTATGTTTACCTCGGGGATGATCGCAGTCAGATTTATGTTACGCAGTGACCAGACGAAGAATTACTGGAGGAATGTCTAGTTCCAACCTTCAAGCAGTCAACAGTACGTGTTATGGTCTGGGGTTGCATCGCTGAGGATTGGAAAGGGCCTTTGGTTGTGTTGGAGTATCCAGGGGGCAAGGGAGGAGGTATGAATTCTACACGCTACCGAGAACAGGTTCTCGAGCCTGTTCTCCTTCCTTTTTATTATCTCTTAAACCAAGAGAGAGGGAATATGACATTTCAGCAAGATGGCGCTCCCAGCCATGGCAGCAAGGTCACAAAGAGGTGGTTTGCCCAACATGGCATCCCACTCTTCCCACATCCTCCTTCTTCGCCCAACCTAAATCCCATCAAACCCATATGGCACCTTCTTAAATCAACTCTCAGACACCTTCCACATCCGCCTACAACTGTCGATGGGCTGCGTGTTGCCATTTTGTGTGCATGGGAGGGGATTTCCATGGAGGTTATCAATCATCAAATTGGAAAGATGGATCATTGTGTTAAGGCTGTCCTAGCTGCAAGAGGGGGACATACTGGATTTTAATATTACATTCATGGACTCCATATATCTAAGTATCTAATGTCAAAGTTTTGTGGCTTGATTTGCAGAACGAAGACCAGTACTTGAGATTTTAAAGTCGTCAATCAATCTGTTTGGTGTGACACATTGGTGTGACCGACATCACCCGTGGCGGCCATGAGTAGTAGGTGCAAGCTGACGGAATGGCGAGAAAAAATCTAGATTGGTTATAATGGACTTCAACAAGTTATCCTTGCCCTGGTGAATTTGTGCTGGAGTGCTGCTGACAATAGGGCATGACCTTCTAACCATGGACCGACGAGAATCAGTCCTAATCCAAACCATAGATCCAATGTGTTGGATCTTGTATTCTTAGCTCCATCTGAGATCTTAATCTCGATGCCCAGATTGGAGCACGATCTCCAGGGTCCGTCAGATCATGTCCTGATCTGTGTGGATCTTGATATTGGACCTGAACCGCCCAGATCTGGGCAACGGACAATTAAACCCGGAAGCGAGGCTGAGAAGTCTTTCGTTTTGGACATCCTCCGGGATCTTGCGGCTATACCTGTTGCAGCCCTGGCAACCAAGGAAGGCGTTGAAGCTTTAGCTGATGCTATTGCGACAGCGTTCTCGGACGCATGGCTTGCCCACTCGACTGAGTCCAAACCTACCAAATGCTCCAAGTCCTGGTGGACAGACGAGTGCTCAGAAACATTCGGAGTGTATCAGTTGAGCCGTTCGCTCACTGATTACAACAGATTTAAGAAGGCGTGCAAGGGTGCTAAGCGTGGTTTCTTCAATGAGCGCATCGCGGAAATCACTACCTCTCGCAAGCACCCATGGGACCTAATGGAGTGGGTCAAACAGCACAAGCTACCACCCTGTGAGGCTATTTGCAATGGCGACTGGCCTTGTCATGATATGGACAACCTTTGGGACGCCATCCACAGCACGTACAACTCGGCCTCTGGTCGCAAGTACGACGCCTCAGTCTTAGATGAGCTTCCTGATGAGCTGGTCCGCGAGTGGGCTGACTTCTTGGAGCATGAGTTGTTGAGTGCCCTTAAGGGGTGTTCCAACTCCTCTGCATCTGGACCGGACCACGTCACATGGGTCCACCTAAAGGAGTTGCTCAAGGATAATCACGTCCTTGCGCTCTTCATCGTGTTGGCCAACGCTTGTCTTAGGGTGGGTCATTGGCCTCACATATTCAAGGAGTCGCTGTCGGTTATTGTTCTGAAGCCAAACAAGCCCTCCTATGCTGTGCCGAAGGCTTTTAGGCCAATCATACTCCTCATCACTTTCGGTAAACTTATCGAAAAGATGATTGCCAATAGGATGCAGTTTGACGCTGTCAAGCATGATATCTTTCACCCAAACCAGCTTGGCAGCATTTGCCAAAGGTCAACTGAGGATGCTGGATTGATTCTGACTCATCTCGTGTGAGCGGGGTGGGTTAAGGGTTTCCAGACTAGTGCGCTGGCTTTTGACATCGTGCAGTTCTTCCCCTCCATCAACCATGAAATGTTCATGGCTGTTCTCCGTAAGCAGGGCTTCTCACCAATATTGGTGGAATTCTTTGCCTCCTACCTTGTTGGTCGCTCCACAATTTATTGTTGGAACACCTTCCAATCTGACTCACGCTCTGTGGACGTGGGTGTTGGGCAGGGCTCAGCTCTCTCACCTGTTATCTCTGGGGTATTCATTGCTCCAGTAATGAAGCTCTTCTATATCAAAGTGGCGCCACTCAACACGATGCTGCTTTCCTTTGTGGATGACGGGACCATTCTGGCCCAATCCAAACAACTCGATGATAATAATGTGGGCCTGCGTAAGGCCTACAAGATTATCTACCTTCTCTTTGTTGCCTTTTTTTTTTTTTTTTTTTATCAACAATTTATATAGCGGTGCTCGATGGCAGCCCGCTTGCTATCTACAAACACGTACGCTACGCAGCCTGGTTACTAAGTTAACCACTAAAGGACGACCGCCCCCCCAACCAAGACCCTTTGGGCTCAAACGCCTAAACTCCCCAGAGGGCAACCCACCTCGCGAAAACGGTGCATCGGGATAAGGGGAGGAAACCATCGAGGTTCCGCTACGCCCCAAAGTCGTCGATCGCTGTTCGGAGGCCACGCAGCGCAAATGAGATAAGAAGAGCACCACCCGGGAGGTGGCAGGGTGTCTTAAGGCCGACAAGCCAGAGAAGCGCCTGCCCGAAACCAGACGCAGAAAATTAGCGGCGCCGCAACCCGCTACAATAGCGGCCGCAAGCGCGAAGAAATAGCGGTAGGCACAGGTCTTCGAACCCTAGAGCTCGGTGGTGTCAATTCACCATAAATCCCCCGAAAGGAGGAACAACCCCGCCCACAACGATTATCCGACACCCGAGGGGTCCCGGTTGAAGCCAAACGCCGTAGGGTTGTACTTCATAAATGATGCAATATCCCCGAGAAAACGGGGATAGTGTACAGAATATCTATCGCGACAGCGAAAGAGGATGTGCTGGCGGGACTGCAAAGCAGCCCCGCAAGTGCAGCCGTGAGGCTCATTGATCTTGAAGCGACGGTAGTACGCTCCAATGGGCGCGTGGCCAGTTATACACCGGCAAACGCAGGCGAACTCAGTGATACTGTGTCCGAATGTTGAAAGCCAAGGTCCCCCATTGAGGTACGATGGCTGTAGCGGCCGCCCGTCAGGCTGTTGAAGCTCTAAAAACTCAGAGCCTCGGTAGGTTGGATCCTGGAAAGTGGAACTCCACGAATCCAGGACTGAGTGCGCCGCTCGAGAGCGTAGCGCATCTATAGAGTTGTCCGTCTTGCGACGTCCAACCCTGACTTTGAGCTCGGTGACGTACTTGTGTGCTTCACCATGGATATCCCACCGCAGAGCGGAAGGGACGTAGACGAAGGTAATACAACGGAGATCATCCGCCTTAAACCACTCTTGAAGAGCGCGACACACCGCCAGGCTAAAAGCCTGACCGGAATGCACGCCGGGGTCGACCGCTCTATGGGCTGAGCCCATAGAGTCAGTAAAGACCATAATATGTTGGCAGTTTGCCTGCTTAACAGCAAGGCGCACTGCACACGAGATGGCATTGAGTTCCGCATCAGGGGCGGTAACTCTGCCAGAGACATAGCGAGTCCTCTCGAGCTCACGATGTCCCTTGTAGATGATGGCAGCCGAAGCCGCCTGATACTGGTTGGACTGAGGGACAGAGCCATCAGTTGCAGCCAGTACTGTTAGTGGGTCGGCCCTCGCTCTCGCGATGAGCTCGTCTAGATATGGGCGCCTATCCTGGCCAGGATCACGCTCGTCAAAATGGAGACGGTCCGCATAGCGGTCCAATAACCTATCGCCTGGGCGGGCTTCAGGCGCAAAGGGCTCAAAGCTCTCAGTTAAGGTGTGGACACGCTCGTCCACCTCCATGACAGTGCTCTTGACTTTCCCTCGCATGGCTGGGGTCATCAAGGCGGCAGAGCGAGCGTGTGGTGCAGCTCGCTTGAGGAGTCCCTCGCCCATCATAGAGCGGAGAGGGTGAGTGTCTGAGAGGGTAGCGACGCGATACACTGCGCGCGTCGCCAACTTCTTCAGCATGAGATGGACGGGGATGAGGCCCGCTAGAGCCTCAAGACCGCCTGTGGGGGAGGTGCGGAAAGCACCTGTAATCCATAGAGCAGCTTTGTGCTGCATCCGTTTTAACTGGTTCATTGCGCCCTTATTGCGGGCTCCATCGAAATACCAGAGACGATAGCCGTATGTGGCAATGGGGACCACACACGACCGGTATAAGAGGCGGCGCTGTTTAGGCGAAAGACCTCTCGTAGAGTTGCCGAGCATGCGCATGGCCTGCACGGTGGTAAACGCCTTGGTGGTGTAGTAGCGAACGTGCTCATGAAAGGTGAGCCCGCGGTCAAAGTAGAAGCCCAAGTACCTCCAATAGGTCTTGGGTTTCAAAGGTGTATCACCGGTATGAGGGGCATACCCCAGATCCAGCGAGGGATTGTAGGCATCGCGACGACGCGAAAAGTGAAACAACTCGGTCTTGTCGTGTTCAAGAACGAGTGCGAAAGCAACAAAGAGAAGGTAGATAATTTTGTAGGCCTTACGCAGGCCCACATTATTATCATCGAGTTGTTTGGATTGGGCCAGAATGGTCCCATCATCCACAAAGGACAGCAGCGTCATGTTGAGTGGCGCCGCTTTGATGTAGAAGAGCTTCATTACCGGCGCAACGAAAAGCCCAGAGATAACAGGCGAGAGAGCTGAGCCCTGCCCGACACCCACGTCCGCAGACCGCAAGTCGGATTGGAAGGTGTTCCAACAGTAAACTGTGGAGCGGCCTACAAGGTAAGAGGCAAAGAATTCCACCAGAACAGGCGAAAACCCTTGCTTGCGAAGAACAGCCATGAACATCTCATGGTTGATAGAAGGGAAGAACTGCGCGATGTCAAAAGCCAGCACGCTAGTCTGGAGACCCTTAACCCACCCCGCTCGCACGAGATGAGTCAGAATCAATCCAGCATCCTCAGTTGACCTCTGGCGGATGCCGCCAAGTTACACTACGTGGCCTGGGTACTAAGTGAACTACTAAAAGACATCCGCCCCCCCAACCACGAGCCTTATGGCTCAAATGCCTAAACTCCCATAAAGCCAGACCCACCTCGCGAAAACGGTGACGTGGGATAAGGGGAAGAGACCATCAAGGCCCCGCTAAACCCCAAAGTCGTCGGACGCTGTTCGGAGGCCACGCAGCGCAAATGAAATAAGAAAAGCACCACCCGGGAGGTGGCAGGGTGTCTTAAGGCCAACAAGCCAGAGAAGCGCCTGCCCGAAACCAGACGCAGAGAGTTAGCGGCGCCGCAATCCGCTACAATAGCGGCTGCAAGCGCGGAAGAATGAACCGGGCGCAGGTCTAAATCCTCCAAAAGGAGGAATAACCCCACCCATCTCTTTGTTGCCTTCGCACTCGTCCTTGAACATGACAAGACCGAGTTGTTTCACTTTTCATGCTGATGAGACGCCTACAATCCCTTGCTGGATCTGGGGTATGCCCCACATACCGGTGCTATGCCTCTGAAGCCCAAGACCTATTGGAGGTACTTGGGCTTCTACTTTGACCGCAGGCTCACATTCCATGAGCATGTTTGCTACTATGCCACCAAGGCATTTACCACTGTGCAGGCCATGCGCATGCTCGGAAACTCCACCAGAGGTCTCTCGCCTAAACAGCAGTGCCTCCTCTACAGATCGTGTGTGGTTCCCATTGCCACATACGGTTATCGTCTCTGGTATTACGATGGCGCCCGTAATAAGGGCACGATGAACCAGTTGAAACGGATGCAGCAAAAAGCTGCTCTATGGATCACAGGTGCTTTCCGCACCTCACCCACAGGCGGTCTTGAGGCCTTAGCAGGTCTCATCCCTGTCCACCTTATGCTGAAGAAGTTAGCAACGTGTGCAGTGTATCGCGTAGCCACCCTCTTCGCTCCATGATGGGTGAGAGACTCCTCAAACGGGCTGAACCTCACGCCTGCTCCGCCGCCTTGATGAACCCAGCCATGTGAGGGACAGTCAAGAGCACCGTCATGGAGGTGGACAAATGCATCCACACCTTAACTGAGAGCTTCAAGCCCTTTGCACCCGAAGCTCGCCCAGGTGATTGGTTACTGGACCACTATGCAGACCGTCTCCACTTTGACGAGTGCGATCCTACCCAGGATAGGTGACCATATCTTGACGAGCTCATCGCGAAAGTGAGGGCCAATCCTTTAACTGTGCTGGCTGCAACTGATGGCTCTGTCCCTCAGTCCAACCAGTATCAGGCGGCTTTGGCTGTTATAATCTACAAGGGACATTGTGAGCTCGAAAGGACTCACTACGTCTCTGGCAGAGTCACTGCCCCTGATGCAGAACTCAATGCCATCTTGTGTGCAGTGCGCCTTGCTGTTAAGCAGGCAAACTGCCAACATATTATGGTCTTTACCGACTCTATGGGCTCAGCCCACAGAGCAGTGGACCCTTCCGTGCACTCTGGTCAGGCTTTTAGTCTGTCAGTTTGTCGTGCTCTCCAGGAGTGGTTTGAGGCAGATGATCTCTGCCACATCACCTTTGTTTACGCTCCATCTGCTCTGCGGTGGGACATCCATGGTGAGGCACACAAGTACGTCACCGAACTCAAGGTCAGGGTTGGACGTCGTAAGACGGACAACTCCATAGACACGCTACGCTCCTGAGCCGCGCACTCAGCCCTGGACTCATAGAATTCCACTTTCCAGGACCCAACCTACCAAGGCTCTGAATTCTTAGAGCTTCAACAGCCTGACAGGCGGCTGATACAGCCATCGTACCTCAATGGGGGACCTTGGCTTTCAACATCCAGACACAGTATCACTGAGTTCGCTCGCGTTTGCCGGTGTATAACTGGCCACGCACCCATTGGAGCGTACTACCGTCGCTTCAAGATTAATGAGCCTCATGGCTGCACTTGCAGGGCTGCTCCGCAGTCTCACCAGCACGTTCTCTTTCGCTGCCATGATCAATACTCTGTACACTATCCCCGTTTTCTCAGGGATATTGCATCGTTTATGAAGTACAACCCCACGGCATTTGGCTTCAACCGAGATCCTTTGGGTGTCGGATAATCGTTGCGGGTGGGGTTGTTCCTCCCTTCGGGGGACTTGGTGTTGTGGGCCATTGCTTTGCATGGCAGTTATGAGTTCTTTTTTTCTGTCTTATGTCTTTATCCATCACTTTTATTGTGCTACTTAATTCATCCCTACTATCTACATACAGCAAGTCTACTAATAGCATACCTATGCCTTGGCATAAATGGCGCACACAGCAAGCCTCAAATTGCACTTCATCAGCTTTTTATCAGTATATTCTGCCACAGCACCCTCCAGAATACAATTTCTCTCAGTTTCAATTCCATCATAATACCAGACATCTCCTATATCTGAAATAATACGGGCTGTGAAATGATTAGAGCCAGCATAGATCACACCTCGGAGTGGAAGAATGTGCTTTCTTCCATCAATAGTATGTGACTTGACTGATTTGCTAATTGCAATTCCTGTAACCTCAATATTGAATACAATGATCTTTGGAGGTACATTGTATAGCCGCTGGACTTGTGCATTTGATCCACAAGTTTTGCAATGTTCCTCTGAGGCCTGCCAATTTTTAAAGGTAGCACTCACAGTTTTGTCAGCTGATGACTGTATAAAAATATGACTCTGAGGAGCAGTATCCAACTCTGTAGTAGAAGAACAAGACTTGCATATTTTTTGTCCAGTCCCAAGCCGTTGTCCATCTTGAAAGAGTGTGCCTACCAACTCATGTACATCTGTTCCAGTCATCCCATAAGGGAATGCTTGAGGACTTCTGGTATGTAGATTCTTTCTGACTCTGTCACGAATTTCTTCAAATCCAGCTCTGCCATGTATAACTTCTGAAAATCCATTTGAAAGCTGCTGGCCATAGGGAAGATATTTTGATAGATGGAATGACCACTTTGTTGGACCTCCAGACCAGAGGTAAAAGAGAATAGTGAAGAGAGAATCATATGAGCAGCTATAGTCTACAGAGTCCCATTTCAAGCCAAGAGGCATTTCCTGAGACTTATTCTTTGTTTTCTGCCATTTAGCTGGTTGAGTATCGTTGTCAGAATTCAATTTCCGCTTCACAGTCTGTTTTGCTGCAGTAATAGGATTGGATCCTTGAGCAGGAATGTAGTTAGCAAGCATTTGTTTAGAGTCTTTACTGGCCTTGATAGCAGTAGTCCATTTTGCATCATTGACAGGCTCAATTACCATCAGTGGATCAGAGGAGGACCATCGTAGAGCAGAATCAACCTTAATAGGACAGTAGTTTTGTCCCTTCAACTCTCTGTACTGCTTGAGAAGAATTTTATGGAGAGATCTATTGATTTCTTTTGGGAGCTTTCCTAGAAATCTCTGCAGAGTAATCTCATCTAGTAGTTCAAGCTCTTGAAATTCCTGTCTTAGATGGCCTGATGCTCCAGCCTTAATGCACTCATCATCAAATCCCTGAATAATTATTGTACCATCTGCAGTAGACCCTCTAGAAAGTGCTGTATAATATGCCATGTGGTTACGACAGCTGTTTAGATTAACAACATTGAATTTTCGGGTCTTTCCTTGAGATGAGTAGTCTGTCATTGCAAAATTGGGCAATATTGAAACCTGTGAATGATTAATTGTCAATGGCATTTTCAAACCTTTGCATTCAACACTTCCAGATAATCTTGTAAGTGGCACTACATTCTCAGGCAATCCTTCCAGCTGAATAGTACAGGCTGGATTGTCCAGGCAAACAAACAAGGTATCCAAAATCTGCTGGCCACTAGGCCCTACACCAGACTGCCAGCCTGCTACAAAACCTTCTTGGCCTTTGGTGATGCACAGCTTGGTAGCATTGTTGTTGCGAATAATCACAGGCATGCCTAGACACAGCAATAGCTTATCAGCAACACCTTCAGTAGCAGAATGTCTTAAATTCCAAATTACATCTTGGAGTCTATCTGGAATGGATACCTGCTTTCTCTGCTTTCTTTGCCGCATCAAGCAGAGTTCAACAATATCTGCCTGAGAATTATCACTCATAGTATCAATAGAATAGAAGTGGGTAAGCTGCTGTCCTGTCTCCTCAGCGAATTGTTGACTGCCGAGATGGTTAATCTGGTCTTTCTCAGTGTTAAGGCCTACAATAATGGACACATTGTGGAAATTGCTACTGCTGATATCAGGTTGGCCAGGTTGCTTTCCAGCAATTCTTGTATGAAGAAAGTCAATATCATCAAGAGTGCAGAGTGCATGCTGGATAATGCATATTTTCCAGTG